>SJYC01069153.1:0-30364 GCA_006408675.1 Madoqua kirkii
AGTTCTATTATTAGCAATTTCACATGGTTCAACTTACCATTGTCCAACTTTCTTTTTAAATCAATTTTGCTTATTTATTTGTTCGTTTTTGGCCCCACAGTTCAGCATGTGGGATCTTAGTTCCCCAACTAGGGATCCCCCTGCAGTGGAAGCACAAGATCTCAGCCACTTTACCTCCTGGGAAGTCCTCAAATATTGTCCAACTTCTTAATCCAAACTTATCTCTTCTTAGTCTTTGCAAGCATCTCCCTACCTCATGCCCAAGCACTCACGTGTTGAAGTGTTATTTTATTGCACTCCTTTCATTTTGCATTTAAATTGCAGGTCGAATATCAAGTCTTTTCAGTTTCTGTCTAAATAAGTCATTTTTATCACTGAGTTTCATTTAAGAAAGGCAAAGGGGACGCTGAAAATGTTTATGAAAAGGGAGTATTGGCTCTGATAAGGCTGAGAAATACCAAGTGAGGTGTCTGTCTTCTGCAGACAGGATCCATAACTTCGTATTCTGTCCAAGTGTGCTGCTTGGAGAAGAACCCACACTGTAGTTATCATGTTATCTTACAATTGGCAAGTCAGTCTCCCCACTGAGTTCCTCAATAGTCTCTTAAAAACGGGAGAGGAAAACCAGCATTGAAAAGGGTCTGCCCACCACGTGCTTGAAGTAAGAGACATTATTTCCTCTGATGTTCACAGTAAGTCCATGAGGACTGGCCACAGTGTGCAAATGAGGAAACTGAAGCGTTGAGTAGTAAAGATTCTTACCTACGATGGTCAATCAGAGAGCAGGCATTTGAACTCAGTTCCATGGAATTCGAAGGCAACATTGTCAGATGAAATACAGGACGTTCAGGTAAGTTTGAATTTCAGGTGAATAGTGACTTTTTCTGTTTGCTCTCAAATGTATTATATTTAAAAAAATTTTTTTCTTATTTAAAATCAGTTTTTGTTTGGCTTTGCTGGGTCTTCGTTGCTATGAGCCGGCTTTCTCTAGTTTCAGAGAGTGGGGGCTACCCTTTCGCTGCGGTGCTGGGGCTTCTCACTGTGGGGGTTCTCTTGTTGTGGCCCTCAGGCTTGGATGCTCTGAGGCATGTGGGATCTTCCTGGGCCAGGAGTCAGCTCTGTGTCCCCTGCATTGGCTGGTAGATTCTTAATCACCAGGGAAGTCCTGTATTTCTTTATTTAGATTGACAAAAGGTTTTTTAAATCTGTATTTTTTTTGAAGTATAGTTGATTTACAATGTTGTATTAATTTTTTCTGTACAGCAAAGTGACTCAGTTATGCACACCTATATCTTCTTTTTTCATATTCTTTTTATGATTTATCACAGGATATAACAGTGACTCTTAATGTTACAGAAACATGTTCCAAACATTGCACGGGGCAGACTTATACTAAAATAGGACTTGTTTCTCTTAAGTTTCAAGATCAGCTTGTTGTCTTGCATTCTTTTCGAGTCTGGCAACCCTACTCTTTCCCCCTCTGCCACTTCCCTTGCTTTTCTTACTCACAGTGTTGCACCCTAGATTTTTATTCCAAAAATGTCTTTCGGGTCCCAGCGTGAGTCACCAGAGAGGCAGCGAGAAGTAACAGCCTTTCACAGGAGCGATGAGGCCCTGGGCCCGGTCCCGACCGTGGGAAAGATACACCTTCTGGAACAAGTTCTCTCATCTGTGGAGAGTTGAACCGCACCATCTCAAGGCTCAGGGAATGTTTACTGGGTTCTGAGCACGTGCCAGGCACTGTTCTGGGCTCTGGGGCACCATCAACAAAAAAACTGACAAGGTTCGCTGTCCTCAGAGGGCTGATATGCTAACGAGGGAGACACAGACAAACGGGTAGCAATGCCCGCTACCCTCAGCGCAGGTGCCGTGGGTCAGGCCCGCTGCTGGGGACTTCACACACAGGCTCCTCTGGTGTCCCTTTGTGCCCACCCGGTCCAGGGCAGAGCTTCCCAGGTGGCGCTAGTGGTGAAGAACCCGCCTGTCAATGCAGGAGACCCGGCTTCGATCCCTGGGTTGCGAAGATCCCCTGGAGGAGAGCATGGCAACCCACTCCAGCCAGAACTCTTGCCTGGAGAATCCCATGGACAGGGGAGCCTGGTGGACTATAGTTCATAGGGTCACAAAGAGTCAGACACGACTGAAATGACTTAGCACGCACACACTTCCAAGGCATGTGGCATGTTGCTGGCACACAGTGGCAGCAGGGCTGGGCTCAGGTTTTGTGAGCCTGAGGACCCTCTTTAAGGAAAGTGTATAACATTTCCAGACCCTTCTCAGGATCCTGGAAAGAGCCTGTGCAGGAGGGACTCTGAAACTGAAGCCTCAATAGTGTCCCTGAAAATACGGCTCTGGGCTCAGCTGGTGATTTTTTAAATTTAATTTTATTTATTTGGCTGTACTGGGTCTTAGTTATGGCTTGTAGGATCTTTAGTTTGTGGCATATAAACTCTGAGTTCTGACATGTGAGATCTAGACCAGGGATTGAACCAGAGCCCTCTGCTTTGGGATTGTGGGGTTTTAGCCAAATACTGGACCACCAGGGAGTCCCTCAGTCGGTGATTGTTGAATGAACAACTATCTTGTCAGGTAGTTTGCCCATTTATGACTGTGGATACTGAAGTTCAGAGAAGTGCAAGGATTTACTCAAGTTCATAGAGCCCGTGCGTGGCAGTGCTGATGGTGACATGGTTCAGCAGGGAGAGAATGTGGAATGCTCCCAGTCTTTGGATCAAGAAAGACCTGGATTTAAATCTGACCCACGTGTGGCCTTGCTGGGTTACTTTGGCCAAGGTCTTAACTTCTCTGTGCCTTTGTATCCTCATCAGTAAAATGGAGAAAGCAATACTGCTCCTATAGGGTAGCTGGAGATGAACAGTTAATGCTCATTTTGGGGAAGGATCGTTCCCTGCTGCAGGGAAGGCCTGGGTCTCCCCTAGTGCTCTTGGCTGCCTTGGGTCTTTGGAATCCACACTAAGGACCAGTGGAGGGGGGCGGAGGGTGGGACTGCCACAGGCGGCCAAGAAGCGCATTTTTGGAATGACTCATCTTTGACCTCCTTCCTGGAGGGTTCAGCCTAATGGGCTTCTCTCCAGGAGCCCCTGTCGGTGTGGGCAGAGGGGAAGCACAGGAAAAGCCAGAGGTTCCTGCCAATACTGGCCGTGTCCAATCTGGATATTCAGAGAAAAATCCAGGACAAATACACAGCAACAGTTTCTTTGAGTCACACACAGGAAGGCAACTGGATGGGCAAGGAAGGGAAAACTACTATTGGTAAGCCCCCTACCCGGTGCCAGGGTTTTATGTATATTTCCTAACAGTTACCAAAAATGTATATATATATTAAAACACCTTCTTGGGTGGACTGTGCTCAGCATATTACCTGTATTAACACCTTAAAACCTTACAACAGCCCATTAATGTAATGTCTACTCCCATTTTTTTTGATGAGGAAAACTGAGCCATAGAGAATTAAGGAACTTATTCTAGTTCATATACCTACCTGATAAATGGTGGGGAAACAGGATTTAAACCCAGGTGGTTTGGCTCCACAGTTCACAGGTGGTGGCCCTTATAAAGCAGGTATGACATGCCCCTTTGACAGTGAGAAGACTGAGGCTTGAATGAGTTCAAGCCAAGATCACACAGTAAGTGTGTGGTTAGTCACTCAGTCGTGTCCAGTTCTTTGTGACCCTGTGGACTGTAGCCCACCATGCTCCTCGGTCCATGGGATTTTTCAGGCGAGAATATTGGAATAGATTGGCATTTCTTCCTCCAGGGAACCCTCCCAACCCAGGAATTGAACCTGTGTCTTCGTGCCTCCTGCACTGCAGGCAGGTTCTTTACCCACTGAGCCATTGGGAAAGCCCCTACAGAATAAGTAGCAGAGTTTGAGTTCAAACCCAGGGCTCCAGACTCCAGTTAGTTCGGTCACTCGGTCGTGTCCAACTCTTTGCAACCCCATGGACTACAGCATACCAGGCTTCCCTGTCCATCACCAACTGCTGGAGCAGGCTCATGTCCATCTCATTGGTGATGCCATCCAACCATCTCATCCTCTGTCATCCCCTTCTCTTCCTGCCTTCAATCTTTCCCAGCACCAGGGTCTTTTCCAGTAAATAAGTTCTTCCCATAGGGTGTCCAAAGTATTGGAGTTTCAGCTTCAGCATCAGTCCTTCCAATGAATATTCAGGACTGATTTCCTTTAGGATGGACTCATTTGATCTCCTTGCAGTCTAAGGGACTCTCAAGAGTCTTTGCCAACACCACAGTTCAAAAGCATCAATTCTTCAGCACTCAGCCTTCTTTATAGTCCAACTCTCACATCCATACATGGCTACTGGAAAAACTATAGCTTTGACTAGACGGGCTTTTGTTGGCAAAATAATATCTCTGCTTTTTAATATACTATCTAGGTTTGTCATAGCTTTTCTTCCAAGGAGCAAGTGTCTTTTAATTTCATGGCTGCAGTCACCATCTGCAGTGATTTTGGAGCCCCCCAAATAAAGTCTGTTTATTTTGTCACTGTTTCCACTGTTTCTGCATCTATTTGCCATGAAGTGATGGGACCGGATGCCGTGATCTTAGTTTTCTGAATGTTGAGCTTTAAGCCAACTTTTTCACTCTCCTCTTTCACTTTTACTAAGAGGCTCTTCAGTTCTTCTCTTTCTGCCAAAAGGGTGGTGTCATTTGCATATCTGAGGTTATTGATATTTCTCCCTGCAATCTTGATTCCAGCTTGTGCTTCATCCAGCCTGGCACTTCACATGATGTACTCTGCATTTAAGTTAAATAAGCAGGGTGACTATATACAGCCTTGACATACTCCTTTCCCAATTTGAAATCAGTCTATTGTTCCATGTCCAGTTCTAACTGTTGCTTCTTGACCTGCATACAGATTTCTCAGGAGCCTGGTAAGGTGGTCTGGTATTCCCATCTCTTGAAGAATTTTCCACAGTTTGTTGAGTCTTTTTCTATTCCACCTGTATCCCTCAGCTCTTGCAGGATGTCTGGGATTCATTTCCTGAGATGCTCAGATTTCAATTCTGGTTTCATCTTAACCCTGGCCCTAGCTCGTTGCAGGATCCAATATCAGTAGAAATCAGGCCAGGTAATGTCTGAGGCGGAATGCCCTTGCTCAGTGTTAAAGTTCTGAGGATGGGAAGTAAGACGAGACCCTCAACCGCCAGCTGTGCTGTCGGGCTGCGTCCCCTTTGCCGCGGCCTCCGCCGTCCAGTCCAGAGGAGGTGCTCAGGGATGCTGAGAGCATGAGCCTTGGGGGCAGGTCTCCCCAGTGCTTCCTGTCTGTGACAGTGTTTGGATGGCTGGTGCCTTAGAGGATGCAGACCTGGGTTTGAGTCCCCATCTACCCCTGTCTGGTTTGATGACACAAGTGCTCTCTGAAGTTCAGTTCAACAACAATTCCTACTTGAAAGGGTCATTTTGAGAGTTAAATGAAATGGCACATATGAAGAATCCACCCAGAGCCAGGATTAGCACCTGATGAACTCTCGATACTTATTCCTCCTCCTCTGCCCAGGGCCTGAGGGGCTCTCCTTTTTTGCCCTATCTGGCCCCCCACCCACTCTTTCTCTTATTTTTTAAAAAGTTGTGGCAAAATATATATTGGAGAAGGAATGGCAGCCCACTCCAGTGTTCTTGCATGAGAAATCCCATATATATATATATAAGTGTTATAAACTTACCATTTTAACAATTTTAAAATGTACAATTCAGTGGCATTAAGTACCTTCACTTGTCTAGGCAACAAGTGAGCCAGAGAAAGACAAATATCAAATGATATCACTTATGTGTGGAATTGAAAAAAATGATACAAATGAACATATTTACAAAATAGAAATGGACTCATGCACATAGAAAACAAATTTATGGTTACCAGAGGAAGAAGGGGCTGGGGGAAACTTTGAAGTTTGGGATAACAGATATACACGACTATATATAAAATAATCAGGTCTTAACTGTATAGCACAGGCAGCTATATTCAGTATCTGAGTAAATGAGCCATGGAGGCCACCGTCGTCATCCATCGGCAGAACCTTTTCATCATCTCAAACTGAAACTCTGGACCCATTAAATAAGCTCTCTCTCTGTTCCTCTCCCCCCTCAGCCCTTCCTAATCTCTCTTCTGCTTTCTATCTCCATGAATTTGCCTGTTCTAGGTAACTCGTAAGTGGAATTATACAGTATTTATCCTTTTTGTGTCTGGCTTATTCCACTTAGCATCATGTCTTCCAAGTTGTCTGTGTTGGAGCATGTGTCAGAATTCCCTCCTTTTTAAAGGCTAAATAATAATCTGTCATATTTATGCCACATTTTGTTTATCTGTTCACGTGTCCACGAACCCTTGGGTTGCTTCCCCCTTTTGGCTGCTGTGGGCAGGAGTGTGCAAGTATCAGTTTTAATCCCTGCTCTGTTCTTTTCGATATATATTCAGAAGTGGGATTGCTGGACCATATGGTAATTTTATGTTTAATTCTTTGGTGCCTCTCCCTTTTCTTTTCTCTTGTTAATTTGTCTTTTAATTGAAGTATAGTTAATTTATAGTGTCATATCAGTTTCAAGTGTACAGCAAAGTGATTCAGTTACACATGTATCCTTTTTCAGTTTCTTGTCTATTATACTTTATTACAAGATACTGAATATAGCTCCCTGTGCTATACAGTAAGTCCTTACTGTTTATTTTATATATAATAATGTGTGTCTGTTATCCCAGATTCCCAATTTATCCCTCCCCTGCCCCCTTCCTCCTTTGGTGACCATATATTTGTTTTCTGTGTCTGTGAGTCCGTTTCTGTTTTGTAAATGTGTTCATTTATATCATTTTTTTTTCAATGCCACATATAAGTGATACCATTTGATATTTGTCTTTCTCTGGCTTATTTCACTTAGTATGATAATCCCTAGGTCCATCCATGTGGCTGCAACTGACATTAATTCATTGGTTTTTTATGGTTTAGTAGTATTCTATTGTGTGTATATTTGTATTTATACCACATCTTCTTTGTCCAGTTATCTGTTGATGGACATTAGGTTCCTTCTGTGTCTTGGATGCCGCTCCTTCTTACACACACACACACACACACACACACGTACACAGTCTGTACCATCTGACCTTCATCTAGGAAGTCTTCTCATGTGTTATTTCTTCTTGATCTGGTGCAGCTTTGGGAAGCTTTGAGATATCACTACGGACTGAGACCTGCCTCCCTCTCCAGGCCCCTCCTTGCCAGGAAGTGAAAGTGAAAGTGTTAGCCGCTGAGTCGTGTCTGACTCTTTGCGACCCCATGAACCGTAGCCCACCAGGCCCCTCTCTCCATGGAATTCTCCAGGTAAGAGTATTGGAGTGGGGTAGCCATTCCCTACTCCAGTACTCTTGCCTGGAAAATCCCATGGACAGAGGAGCCTGGTAGGCTGCAGTCCATGGGGACTCGAAGAGTCGGACATGACTGAGCGATTTCACTTTCATGCATTGGAGAAGGAAATGGCAATCCACTCCAGTGTTCTTGCCTGGAAAATCCCTGGGATGGCAGAGCCTGGTAGGCTGCCGCTGTCTCTGGGGTCACACAGAGTCGGACACGACTGAAGCAACTTAGCAGTAGCAGCCATTCCCTTCACCACGGCATCTTCCCGACCCAGGGATTGAACCCAAGGCTCCTTCACTGCAGGCAGATTCTTTACCATCTGAGCCACCAGGGAAGCTCCTCCTTGCCGGAGCTGGTCAGCTACTCTAGGATCTGGAGGCTGTCTGGTTGGGACTGGTATCCGAGCAGCCACACGGGCCCCGCAGAGACCCCTCTCAGACAGTGGGGGAAGCAAGACTGTGTGTGTGATCCCGGGTGCTTATTGCTCTGACTCAGGACAGGCTGTGGACCTCAGGGCATCTCTGAGCAGAGCTGCTCACACCTGACAAGATCACTCAGCAGCTGTTGTCTCTACTCACCAGTTAGACTCAAAGGTGATTCTTCTAGGAGACAGCCTGGTGTCTGGGAAGAAACTTGACCTTGGGAGTCAGCTATCTCATGTTGAATCCCTACTCCATCTCTTCCTTGTGTCACCCCTTGGTGAGCTACTCAGTCTCCCTGAGCCTCAGTTTCCTTCTCTATCAAATGGGAATATCAACAGTCCCCACCTCAGTGGACTGTTGTGCACACACGTGGATGACGCCTGTGCAGCTCTCGGCCCCGTGGAAAGGCCGCAGTTACCCTCTTTGTTGACAGCTCAGAAAGCTGACGGGGACTGCTGCAGGCCAGTGGTCCCTGCTGGAGCCCTGTTCACTGCTGTCTGTCTCTCTGCCCCTCTCATCCTCCGTCCGGTCTTTCCAGCTCTGAAATGGCTCTTCCAGATATTTGAATGAGAAATAAAATATCTTTTGGGAAATCAGCAAAAGGAAGGTCTTTGGAACACTCCTAGTGTGGCAGCCGTCCTTTCAAGCTTGACCCAAGAATAACAGCTACTCTGTGGGGGCTTTACGGGCTTCTTGGCGCTCGTGGTAAAGAACCTACCTGCAGATGCAGGAGACACAGGAGATGTGGATTCAGCCTCTGGGTTGGGAAGATTCCCCTGGAAGAGGGCATGGCAACTCAGTCCAGCATTCTTGCGTGGAGAATCCCACGGACAGAGGAGCCTGGTGGGCTGCGGTCCATGGGATTGCAAAGAGTCGGACACGACTGAAGGGACTTGGAACACGAGTCCCTGGAGGCTTGACAGGCCTCTCTGGGTCTCTGGATGACACCCCTGCTTATCTGTGTGTGTGTGTGTGTGTGTGTGTGTGTGTGAGAGAGAGAGAGAGAGAGAGAGAGTGTGGTGGGGGAGGGCAGTGGTTTGCCCATCTATCTGTTTTAAGCTTCCATTTTGATCTGTGCTGCTAAGTCACTTCAGTCGTGTCCGACTCTCTGCGACCCCCTAGACAGCAGCCCACTAGGCTCCCCCGTCCCTGGGATTCTCCAGGCAAGAACACTGGAGTGGGTGAGGAAGGCATGAATCTCTCTTGGAAGGTTTGTTTGTTTGTTTGTTTGTTTAGGACTTTATTGAACTTGTTACAACGTTGCTTCTGTTCTATGTTTTGGTTTCTTGAGGCACATGGGATTTTAGCTCGCTGGCCAAGGATTGATCCCTTGCCCCCCTGCATTGGAAGGCGCTGTCCCAGCCACAGGACCCCCAGGGAAGTCCCTTTGGAAGGTATTTTAAGTAGAATGAATTTACTGAAAAAGCCTGAGGAGGAGGCAGAATGGAGGTGGTGAATGGAGGAGGGTTAACAGTCCAGATAGACCAGCTCTGGCCTCGCAGACGCGAGCATGCGCGCACATCACCTGACGCAGGCGGTCTGGGGCGGGGCCTGAGGCTGCCTGCTTCTGACCCGTGGCACCAGTGCGGCCGGTGAGGGGTCCGTTCGGTGAGTAGCCTCGCTAGACCTGCTCGTGTTTTCTAAGTTCTGTGGCCCCCTGCGGTTTTCCACAGGCCGCTTGCCTCTGCTGTGGGCCCGGTCTCACACCACGCCCTGGCTTCTTTTTCCAAATTTCATTCCTCAGCCTTTTCCTCGTGCTGTGCAGCCCAATTCAGGTTTCTGTAGCAACTAGATCCAAAGCCTGCCCCTGGCCCTCAGCTGGGTTTCTAAATTCAATTACTTTCACAGAAATGAGGCTTTTTAATTGAACAATAATAAGAGCCCTATTCACCCGTTACAGGAAACTTGGAAATTGCTGAAAAGTTGATGGGAGCAAATGAAAAGTTATCCAGAATCCTGTAATCCTAAAAGAATTATTGATGAGATTAAAAAAAATTTTTTTTTCTGTGCTGAGTCTTTGTCGTAGCACACACAGACTTCTCTTGTTGCAGGGTATGGGCTTAGTTTGCCATGTCATGTAGGATCTTAGTTCCCTAACCACAGAGTGAACCCACGTCCCCTGCATTGGAAGGCCAGATTCTTCCCACTGGACCACCAGGGAAATCCCTTACCCATTTTTAAAACTGAAGTATAGTTAATATACAGTGTTATGTTAGTTTCAGGTATACAGCACAGGGGTACAGTTATGTACAGGAAATCCCTTACATACGAACGAGTTCCATTCTGAGAGTGTGTTCATATGTCCAATTTGTTCATAAGCCCAACAGAGTTATCCTAGGTACCAATGACCACAATTGACTATATAGCACAGTACTATAATAGGTTTATAATACTTTCATACAAATAATACATTAAAAACAACCCCCCCAAATAAACATTTTAAATCTTACAGAACAGTGCCTTGAAAAGTACAGTAGTGCAGTATCATAGCCAGCATAGGGGGCTGGCATTGAGTGAAAGCACAAGAAGAGTTACTGACTGGAGGGGGGAGATGGTGGAGCTGAAGGACCGTCAGCAGCAGGAGACGGAGGGCAAGCTGCAATTTCACTCATGCCTGACGTCGATGGAAGGCATGTTCGTCTCTTTGAAAGCTCACAACTTGAAGGTTCTTGTAGGGAACTTATTGTATATGTACTGAATACATTCTTTTTCAGATTCTTTTCCGTTAGAGATGATTGCAAGGTGTGGACTATAGTTCCCTGTGTTGTATATTGATGAGGCTTTGCTTTGTTCTTTTCAGTTCCCTTTTTTCTTCTGCATGTCTATATTTTAAATTTTAATTGAAATAATACAAAAGGAACAAATTCAGGTATTGCTAAAGCCTGCTTTTCTGTTTTATAACTAGTTCTTTGAAAACACACAAAAATGACTCCATATACCATTGTTGTTCAGTCACTCAGTCATGTCTGACTCTTTGTGACCCCACGGACTTCCTGTCCTTCACTGTCTCCCAGAGTTGCTCAAACTCATGTTCATTGAGTCAGTGATGCTATCCAACCGTCTCATCCTCTGTCACCCCCGTCTCCTCCTGCCCTCAATGATTCCCAGCATCAAGGTCTCTTTCCAATGAGTTAGCTGTTCGCATCAGGTGGCCAAAGTATTGGAGTTTCAGCTTCAGTCCTTTCAATGAATACTCAGTGTTGATTTCCTTTAGGATTGACTAGTTTGATCTCCTTGCTGTTCAGGGGACTCTCAAGAGTCTTCTCCAGCACCACAGTTTGAAAGCATCAATTCTTCCACACTCAGCCTTCTTTATGGTCCAACATTCACATCTGTATATGACTGTTGGAAAAACCGTAGCTTTGACTAGATGGACCTTTGTCAGCAAAGTGATATCTCTGCTTTTTAATACACCATCAACATTTGTCACAGCTTTCCTTCCAAGGAGCAAGTGTCTTTTCATTTCGTGGCTGCAGTCACTGTCTACAGTGATTTTGGAGCCTAAGAAAATAGATACTGATAATTGCTATTGTTTATTGAGTCCTTAAAGACGTGAGGGTATGAGGTAAATGCCTGCTCATTGTCTCAGTTAAATAATCCATCATTTGTTTAGCTGGTCTTCTGTAAATAACACGGTGATGAACATCTCTGTGCATACATTTTAATCTAGCTTTCTAATTAGTTCTTTAGAAGTTCTTTAGGAGTTGGCAGACTTTCGGTATATTGCCCCATAATAAATATTTTAAGTTTGGTGGGCCATAAAATCTCTACCATAACGACTGAGCTCCCCATGGCAGCACAAAAGCAACCATTAGCTACAAACTAATGAGTGTGGATGTGTTCCAATACAATTTTGCTTATAAAAACAGGTGGCTGATTGGATTTGACCCACAGGCTATAGGTTGCCAACCCTGCTTTAGACTAACCAGTCAAGGATGGACATATTTTTTTCAATAAAAGGCAGATAGAAAATAGATTTAGCTGTACCCAGTACAGTCTCTGTCATTTGCTATTTCTTTTGTCCTTCCCCTCCACCCATTTTTCCTTCTTCTCTTTTCTCTTTTTTTCTTCTTTCTCTTTCCTCATTCTTCTTCTGACCTTTTAAGAATGTAAAAACCATTCTTAGCTTGTAGACCATACAAAAACAGGCCTTTGCTGACCTCTGGATTAGATAAATGGACGCTGAATTCCTGATTTCAGACAGTATGAACATTGAACAATCTCTTGATGAATTTGGCCTGGTTGCTTTCCAGAATGGTGGCAGTTCCAATCTAAACACCCCGGCTGGCTGTGCAGGAAAGTCTTCATCCTATTCTACCCTCACCTCCTCAAGAAGTTTCTCTTATTCAATCTTTGCTAATTCAGTGGATCAGCCTATCTCATACTAATTCACATTTGCCTTGATTACTAAGAAGCTGAGCATTTTTCCTCTTAATTATCCATTTGTGTTTCCCATTCTGTAAAATTTGTGTGTGCGTGTTTTTCGTCTTTTTATTTGAGATTTTATTGTTTTCCTTTTTAGTTTTTGCATTTTGTCTTTTTGACAAAGAGAGGATTTGGAGAGTTGTCCTATTTGTTGCAGTGATTCTCCCCAGTGTTTTCTTTTGTTTGTCTTTTGATTTTAATTGTATTTGTGATTATTTCCAAGACTTTTAATTGTAGTTGTGATTATTTTGATGGTTAGAAGTGCTTAATTTTTCTTTATCTTTTCCTTTGTGAGTTCCACTTCCTCTTTGAAACTCTCTTTTGGTTTTCTGAATGTCAGCCACCCCACTTTGCCCTCAGCCTCCAGTTCAGGAATGCTGTGAAGAAATGTGTCAATTGTAAATGCTTTCAGCTCAGTCTCAGAAAAGCTGATAAACAGTGGTTTAAGCAAGGGGTTCTCAAACTGTAGCACACGTCAGAATCACCAAGCGGCTTCGTAAAACTCAGATTGCAGGGCCCTCCTGTAGAATTTCAGGTTCTTATAGGTCTGGTTGGGGCCTGAGAATGTGCCTTGGTAACATATTGCCATATGCTGCTAGTGCTGCTGGCCTGGGAACACTCTTTGAGAACCACTGGTTAAACACTTGAAAGATTCAGTTATGTCACAGAACAGAGTTCAGGAGAGGCTGGTCCCAGGGCGGGTTTAATGGCTCCATTGATATCGGGTTCTAGACCATGGCTTTCCTTTCTGTTGGCTGTTTCCTCAGGGCTGCAGAACTGCTGCCATAGCTCTGGGCCTTTCCTACTTAAACCAGCATTCCAGACATGAACAAGGGGGAACGTGGGGAAAAAAGAAACTTTTCCTTTTGGCAGTGTTTGGTACATTGGCACTTTGACCAAAGCTGATAGGTAAATATTTAGTGAGAAGAGAAGGTAGATTTGGGGTAGGAGAGAGCCTCTGCTTTAAATGCTTTCTTGCACTGAGTGGAAAAGCACATAGTTCAAGTCCTTGGAGGCTTCCCTGGTGGCTTAGTGATAAAGATCCACCTGCCAATGCAGGAGGCGTGGGTTCGATTCCTGGGTTGGGAAGATCCCCTGGAGGAGGGCATGGCAACCCACTCCAGTGTTCTTGCCTGGAGAATCCCACAGACAGAGGAGCCTGGCGGGCTATAGTACACAGGGTCGCAAAGAGCTGGACATGACTGAGCCTGCACACAGCTGTCCTTTCAGGCCCTCGGACCCTCAGCTGTAGCACCAGCTCTGTCTTGATGTCTTTAACGACCCAGAGTCAGGTCAGCTTGGCCTCCAAACTGGTTTCTGATATTTTCATCACTGAAGTCATTGGACTTGTGCCTGGTTTCTGATACAAAGACTGAACTGGCCCCTTCTTCTGGTATTTGGATGCTTTCTTGCCTGAATTCTTTGCTAAATAATTGGCCTGGCTCTTTCTAAGTTGGGAATCCTGCTTGCTTCTGCCAGTTCTTCTCCTAATCAGGAGTCTAGGACCCCAGTCTGGTGCTGTGGAGCCTCCTACCTGTTGACAGGCCTGCTAAGTACCACCTGCCTGGATTCCTGGAGACACCGCTCAGTCCGGCTCTCAAAGCTCCTGAGAGCAGGAGCCTCCAGAGTCTTGTTTGGATTGATTGGCTGCTGCACTTTGCCTACTGATCCAGCTTTCTCTTCTCACCTGTAACTGATGTTAGAATTATTCCCCTTCTTCCCTGGAGGCCAGGGCTTGCTCCACCAGCACCATCAAGAATGGAAACTGGGAGTAGGAAGTTCCTCCCTTCTGCTATGCTGTGTTTAGTCGCTCAGCCATGTCCAACTCTTTGCAACCCCATGGACTGTAGCCCTCCAGGCTCTTCTGTCCATGGGGATTCTCCAGGCCAGAATACTGGAGTTGGTTGCCATACTCTCCTCCAGGGGATCTTTCTAATCCAGGTCTCCTGCATTGCAGGTGGATTCTTTATTGTCTGAGCCACTAGGGAAGCCCAAGAATACTGGAGAGGGTAGCCTATCCTTTCTCCAGGGGAATCTTCCCAACCCAGGTATCAAAACGGGGCCTCCCGCATTGCAGGTGGATTCTTTACCACCTGAGCTAGTAGGAGATACCAAAGGCTCAAGAGGAATGGGCTAAGGCAGGATCTGTCAGAAAGTGTCAAGGTCCCAGTGGAGGGGAGAATGAGGTAATCCTAACTCCATGGGAGGCAAAGGTGGATTATCTATTAGGACCCAGCCTGGTTTAAACAAGTTAATTGGGAAGTCCAGGGGTAAACCTGGCTTTAAGAATGGCTCATTGCTTGGGTTCAAGTGGTATCACTAGAATCCAGTCATGCCCATCTTCCTGTTTAGTTTCTTCTTTATTCACTTCTTTCTTCAACTGGCCCTGACCTCATGTCACAGGATGGCTGCCAGCAGTGCTGGGGACTACTTTCCCACTTTCTTTCGAGAGGAGAAAGAGAAAATCAAAACTCCCAAAACTAAGCTTCCCGATCTGGGTCACTGTCCTTCCCTGAAGGCAACCACCAGGGTCAGGAAAATGTGATGTATGGATTCATTAAGTGTTGAGTCAGAGGATTCAACCCTAGGTTTGGGGATAGAATCAATCCCATCCAAAACCACATGGCTGAAAATGGGAGCAAGAGCACTCTCAAAGGACATTCAGGCACACTGAAGGGGGAGAAGGAGGGAATGGATGTGGGGAAGTAAGTAAGTGAAAGTTGCTCAGTCATGTCTGACTCTTTGCGACCCCATGGACTATACAGTCCCTGGAATTCTCCAGGCCAGAATACTGGAGTGGGTAGTCTTTTCCTTCTCCAGGGGATCTTCCAAGCCCAGAGATTGAACCCAGGTCTCCCGCACGGCAGACAGGTTCTTTACCAGTTGAGCCACAAGGGAAGCCTGGATGTGGGGAGGCAACCTACAGATACTCATTCTAATTGGAGGTTGAATTTGTGTGGTGGTAGCTGAAGACCAGATGATGACAGGATCTTAAAGCATGCAGTGATTAAGGGATGGAGAGGAAAGGCGCTTGACTGACCTCCAGAAATGGGATGTGTGGTTGGGTGTGGTTGCTTAAAGGGCCAGGAACAGGTGGGCACCTGGGTATAGTCCTCTCCTCTCCTGTGTGTGCTCCAGCTTCATCTGTAAGTCCAGATCAGGTCAACAAGTTCTACATCTCAGCACCTTCCAGACTGCCCATCTGGCTACAGTTAACTCATCCAGGCCTGGGATGAGCTGGACGTCTTCCTACTCAAAGGACACATGATTCAGTCCAACAGTACGCTTATTCTTTTGGCAACAAAAATGCCGTGTAGAACGTTCATTGCCATTCTGGACACCGCCTCTTTCAAAAGTCCTTTTCGTTTACTGCTCTTGTTTTTCTCTGTAGCTCAGATGTAATTTGTCAGCCCCATGTAACGTATTTCATCTTGAGTGGAGTCTCGGGAAAAAAAGTTTGTGGCCACAGATGCATTTGAATGCTTTCTATCATCAGAGGACGAAACTAATGTCGAGCTAGTATTTTGCCCACATGGGGCCAAATCGAAGCTCCAAGTCACAAATCAGTTTTTTGCCCTCAGGTGTCTGCTGATCCATACTCTCTCTGCTACCTTCATGGTCTTGTTGCCTTTTTTTGTCCCTAATTATCATAGTCACCACTGTGTTTAGTCTTGGAAGCCTCCTAAATCCTTTTGGAATCAATCAGAGAGATTTCAAGGGAAGTAAATAAATACCATGTGATTTGTTTTCCCTCATGTATTGGTTTTCTCAGCAGGGAAGGGAAAAATGTATATTCAGATGTAAACTTTGTCTGATTAAGATCAAATGAGATTCTCTTATTCTTTTTTTCTTTCTGTTAACCCTTCTGCCTGCTTCTTCCCGCTGTCCCCTCCTTCCATTGTGAAAGAGTGTTTGATCCTTTGACTGAAGGGGAAGGAGAAATGTTGGGAGCTCAGAAGTGGCTGGTGGAACATGCCTGCTTCTCAACTTCCTCTGGGGTGGAAACTCATTTAAAACTTGCAGTTTCCAAAGTGGTTGCCAAAGCCACAACATGGTGAAGGGGGAGGGGCCCTTAGCATCTCCCAAGGACAGGCTGGAGCCACGCCGTGGGGGTGCAGAGTGGGCATGCCTTGCAAAGACTGTCTTTATGAAAATGTCCCCAAGGTGTAACAGGGTGATGAGTCCAGATCCCCCCACTGCAGTCTTGTGGGGTGGGTCTCAGCTTCCACCCTGTCATTGTCTCTACTGAAACCCACAGAAGTTTCCTATTTCCTTCTTCATTAAACTCAGCCTCCTCTTCCTGACTTGTAAAGCTTTCCACAACCTGGGTGCATTCTATCAAGAATATATCTTCATCTGTATCACCATCCAGCCCGACTGTAGGCTTTAGTACTCTTACCTCCCAAGACGCACCGAGTTTATGTCTTCGAATTGGAGGAGGAGACCTGAACTTGGGTCCTCAGTCTACTTCTTCCCGCTCGGTGGTCTTGGGAAAGTCATGAAACCATTCAGAACCTCAGGTTCTCTTCAGGACATGGAACCAGTGAATAATTACTGAGTCCCAGAAGCTCTGTATCTATGTCCATCCATTACTATCTCTTTGGTAGCTATGCCCTAATTTTCCCCTGGAAACATCTCTGTCCCGCTTTTGGTCTGTGAACTTCTGGGTGGAGTTAGTTCTGCTCCCAGAATCGTGAGTAGAACCCGTGATTCAACCCAGAGCTGAACAGTGTATCACAATGCCCCCGATTGCCTCGTGGGTGGACGGTGGGCAGGTGACCTAAGCTGGTCCAACCAGAGTGAATTGCTGCACTTTGCTGGGACACTTGCTCGATTTGGCTGAATTTGGGTCTGAAAGGATGTGGTTGCAGCAGTCTGAGCTGGAGAATCAAGCCTGAAAATGAACAACCCTAAAGGGTAGAGCTGAGCTGAGCAGGGGGTGGGGGGAATGAAACCTGGTCTCACTTAGTGCTGAAAGACTGTTTCTCTATCTGCATGAGCCATCAAATGACTTATTCCTCCCCTTTTGTCTGTTCAAAGCCTTCCTGATCTTTCCTCCCCTCCTTCCTTTCTTCTTTTCTGTCCCCACTCCCTCTCTCTTAATTTGCAAAGAAAATCATGGTAAAATACACATAACATGAAATTTACCATCTTAATCATTTTTTAAGTGTACAGTTTGGGGGTGTTAAGTACCTTCATGTTGTGGAACCAATCTCCAGGACTTTTTCATCTTGCAAACCTGAAACTCTATACCCATTCAAGTGAAGTTGCTCAGTCGTGTCTGACTCTTCATGACCCTATGGACTGTAGCCTACCAGGCTCCTCCATCCATGGTATTCTCCAGGCAAGAATACTGGAGTGGGCTGCCATTTCCTTCTCCAGAGGATCTTCCTGACCCAGGGATCAAACCTGGGTCTCCTGCATTGCAGGCAGACACTTTAACCTCTGAGCCACCAGGGAAGCAATAATTTCCCATTTCTGCATTCTGCTACCCCTGGCAGCCACCATTCTACTTTCTGCCTGTGAGTTTGATTCCTCTAGTATACTACCGCTACTGCTAAGTCGCTTCAGTCGTGTCTGACTCTGTGCGACCCCATAGATGGCAGCCTACCAGGCTCCGCCGTCCCTGGGATTCTCCAGGCAAGAACACTGGAGTGGGTTGCCATTTCCTTCTCCAATGCATGAAAGTGAAAAGTGAAAGTGAAGTCGTTCAGTCATATCCAACTCTTAGCGACCCCATGGACTGCAGCCTACCAGGCTCCTCCATCCGTGGGATTTTCCAGGCAAGAGTACTGGAGTGGGGTGCCATTGCCTTCTCCACCTCTAGTATACACTACCCCATATAAGTGGAGCCACACAATATTTGTCCTTTTATGTCTGACTTGTGTGTGTGCTAAGTCATTTCAGTCATGTCCAACTCTGTGCGACGTTATGGACTGTAGCCTGCCAGGTTCCTCTGTCCATGAAATTCTCCAGGCATGAGTGGGTTGCCATTTCCTTCTGCATGGAATCTTCCTGACCCAGGGATTGAACCCCTGTCTCTCATGTCTCCTGCGTTGGTGCTAGTGGCACTCTTTAACCACTAGTGCCACTTGGGAAGCTATTTCATGAAATATAGTGTCTTCAAGATTCATCCCTGTTGTAACATGTCAGGATTTTCTTCCTTTTAAAGGCTGAATAATATTCCACTGAATAGATATACCACATTTGGTTTATCCATTCATCCATCAGTGGACATTTCACTTGTTTCCACTTTTTAGCTATTGTGAGTAAGGCTGCTATGAACATGGATGTACAAATATCTCTTTGAGACTCTGCTTTCTGTTCTTTGTGTATATACCTGGAAGTGGAATTGCTGTCACGTGGGGTTCTATTTCTACTTTTTGGAAGAACTGTCATATTTTCCATGAGTTGCACCCACAAGGCACAGGTTTCCAATTTCTCCATATCCTTGTCAAAACCCTTCCCAGCCTTTTTAGCCAGCATGAAGTTGTTCTCCCCTGATCTCTGACCCCCACGCCCCTCATTGGTACCCACCACTGAGCACACCAGGGATGCCACACAACTCAGCTCAAGGTTAGATGTGAGCCTCTGTGGTTTCTAAATTTTTTAGGTCTTTCTGAGCAGAGCAAGAGCTTCCTGGAGGTGAGGTTCTGTGAACCCCCATCAGGAGATGTCAGCAGGAGGCTAAGCTCCCTGGAGGTGCAGAATCATTTCCTGTTTGACGTCTTTACCAGACTATTCTTTGGAGAGATTTTGTTTTTCAAGCGTCTCCTTCTGTCTGGCACACAGAGGGCAGTAGAGCCATGAAAACAGCGATGGGGTTTAGATTCCCACCCCCGAGCTGCCCTGGATGACTGTGTGACCTTGGCAAGTCTCCCACGTTCTCTCAGCTTCCGTTCTTCAGCTCTAACATGAGGCTGCGTTACCGCCCACACAGGCCTGTGTGTTTATTGAAGTAACTGGTGCAGGGGCGCAAGGGCTCTGGGAGTTCCCTCCCCTGCCTTCCACAAACTGATGGAAACAAGTGTCACATAAATGAGATACAGAGTTCCCTGAGAGTCTGAAGCGCTCGATTTTGGAATATTTGAGGATAATTGGCATTCCTAGACAACCCCCAAATTTGTTTTAGCTGATGATACTATCTTGGAGGTCGGGGGACCCAAGCTGCTGGTAAATGACTAAATAGTTCAATCAAGTTTTATGTTGAGGTGACCACTGATACTTTCAAATCCACCTCAAGTGCCGCTGCAAATATTGCTTCTTCCAGGAAACCTTTCTTAATCCTACAGCACTTAGACACATCTCCATGTCAGGTTGATTGGCTTATTTCCTTGATGGGACATGTCAGCTGACATCCGCTTGTGCATTGAAGCCAGCACATAGTAGATGCTTAGTAAACATTTGTTGAATGAATGACTGAATGAATGGATAAGTTTCAGTGCAATACAGGGAGGCTAAGGAAACAGCCTGGAAGATTGTAGCAGGAGAAATACCTAGAAGGGAACCTGGAGAATTCATAGCAGACTTTCTGGATAATTGAAGGGTGTCCTGATTTCTCCACTCAAATTTCAGCTCTTAAAAAAATCACTGCAGATGGTTACCACAGTCATGAAATTAAAAGGCACTTGCTCCTTGTAAGAAAAACTATTACAAACCTAGAGAGCATACTAAAAAGGAGAGACATCACTTGGCTGACAAAGCTCCATCTAGTCAAAGCTATGGTTTTAGATTTGGACCATAAAGAAGGCTGAGTGCCCAAGAATTGATGCTTTCAAACTGTGGTGCTGCAGAAGACTCTTGAGAGTCCCTTGGACAGTGAGGAGATCAAACCAGTCAATCCTAAAGGAAATCAACCCTGAATATTCTTTGGAAGAACTGGTGCTGAAGCTCCAGTACTTTGGCCACATGATGCGAAGAGCTGGCTTATTGGAAAAGACCTTGATGCTGGGAAGGATTGAGGACAGAGGAGAAAGGGGAGACAGAGGATGAGATGGTTGGGTGGCATCACCGACTTACTGTGCTGAGTTTGAGTATACTCTGAGGGATAGTGAAGGACAGGGAAACCTGATGTGTTGCACTCCATGGGTTGCAAAGAGTCGGACACAACTGAGTGACTGAACAATAACAAAAATTACACAGCATAGCCAGAAGTAAAAGTCTCTCAGTTGTGTCTGACTCTTTGCAACCCCATGGACTGTACAGTTCATGGAATTCTCTAGGCCAGAATACTGAAGTGGGTAGGGTTTCCCTTCTTCTCCTGGGAATCTTCCCAACCCAGGTCTCCTGCATTGCAGGCTGATTCCTTACCAGCTAATCAGCATAGCCAGTGGGCCCCTAAACTTGAGTGCAGATATGGCTTCAATTCCTGACTCTTCCACCTACTGGATGACTTTAAGGAAATTGCTTGACCTCACTGGGCTGCCAGTGTGCAGCCCAGTTAGCCCTCGTTCTGGCTTTGTTCAGAGCCCCACCTTCCCTGTGTGGGCCTTTGGGGCCGGCCTCTTCTCCAGGCTGCCTGCCGTTTACACATCTGAGAATTATGCAGGCCAATGGAAGCACACATCCTCCAGCCCACCCGCTCCTCACGCAGGGGATTAAAATCTGTCTCATCTTCCCAGTTTGGAATGCTGAGTATTTGGTCAAGGATTTAGCTCCCCTTTTTTATGAGGCTTTAAGAAAACCCAAATTAAACCCTGATTTGTTTTTAAAGATCAGAATCCTTAATCTTGCATCATTTGGCTCATTTTCCTTACAGGCTTAGAAGGGAACATTAAACAGATTCTGTTTCTTAGCACACTCTGCTTTTTCTCTGCTGTGTATTCGAGGGGGTGGACAAAGCTCTTGAGATTTCCTGTAGTGCTTCAGCCTGCTGGGTGACCTTGGCCAAGCCTCCTTACTTCTCTGGCCTTTGGTCGTCATCTGTGGAATGAGGGGGCCAAGCATCAAGGCCTGTGTACTCTTTGAGGGATCGCTTAAAAATCCTGTGTTGCAGAAGGAGGCTCAGAGAGGGGAGGGGACTTACCAAAGGACACACAGCTATTTATTGGGCAGAACCAGCTCAGGGCTTCTGGTTTTGGGAGGAGATATCCATCTCCTAGAGACTCCATTTTCTCTAAGAAAGAAACATGGGACCATCAACAATTCCTGTTTAATTTTCAAGCCTCCTACTTTCCTGGGTAGAGTACATAGACTTAAGGATGAAGTTAGTGTTTTCATGGCTATAAAAATGCAGCCATGAAGTTAAAACATGCTAGGAAGAAAAGCTATGACAAACCTAGACAGTGTATTAAAAAGCAGAGACATCATTTGGCTGACAAATAGCCCATATGATCAAAGCTGTGGTTTTTCCAGTAGTCATGTATAGATGTGAGAGTTGGATCAAAAAGAAGGTTGAGCACCAAAGACCAAAGACCTGATGCTTTCAAATTGTTGTGCTGGAGAAGACTCTTGAGAGTCTCTTGGACAGCAAGGAGATCAAACCAGTCAATCCTAAAGGAAATCAACTCTGAATACTCATTGGAAGGACTGAAGCTGAAGCGCCAATACTTTGGCCACCTGTTATGAAGAGCTGACTTATTGGAAAAGACCCTGATGCTGGTAAAAACTGAGGGCAAAAGGAGAAGGGGACAGCAGAGGATGAGATGGTTAGATAGCATCACCAACTAACTGGATATGAACCTGAGCAAACTCTATGAGATGGTGAAGGACCGGTAAGCCTGATGTGCTGTAGTCCATGGGGTCATAAAGAGTTGGACATGACTTAATGGCTGAACAACAACAGCTAAAAAAAAAAGGAAAATCGAGAAATGGGGAAGTCAGGATGTGTTGACATATTCTGTGCTTCAGATGTACCAAAAGGAAAAATGTTTGATTTAAACCAAAATGATGTGAAAACTAGCAGCCAGCAGCCGTCATAATGTTTCCCTAGCCTTGGATAATTGCCCAATATAGTGACACATTTTTCCGCTTTGCCTTGGACTGAAGGGGATGAGATGTGGGATGAAACCTGGCAAGTCCCAGGCAAACCAGGCTGACTCGAATGAATGGCCCACCCTACTGGTTGGCTAGTAGGCTAAGAGAAAGGGCTTTAGTAGGCAGCTTGGGCTGCTCTGAGTAATGGATCAGTCACTTCTTTGCCATGCAGCTTTGAGAGGGCCGAGCTTGCCAAGTCTCAGTGTTCTCATCTGATAGTTGGGCTTGAATGGGGTAATTAGTTTAAATTATCTACTTCAGTAACTGGCACAGAGCAATCACTCACTGAATGTTAAGTCTCTTCCTTCAAGGGGGAAAAACAACTCAGTTTTTTCACTTCTTTTTTTTTGGGGGGGGGGGGTAATCATTGTGGATTCCCCCTCCCAAGCTTTATTGAGGTATAATTGACAAATAAAATTGTAAGGTATTTAAAGTACACCTCAAAACAGTTAAATGCAAATTGTGGTGATATGTAAGTACCCCTTGTGAAAGGATTCCCACCATTCATGAACACATCTATGCCTCGCATGTTTCTTTTTTTTTTGTATGAGAAAGGTGGTGTTTTTTTTTTTCCTGCTTTAAATTCCCAGCCTGTAGTAAAAGAGGTTACACGTAGTGAGGGAGGATTTTATAAAATCATCAAAACAAGATACATGGTGATTTGAGTAAATCACCATGTATCTTGTTGAACTCTTGGGCAAAGCAACCATATTGTCAGTTCTTTCTCTTTTAAAATGTTTAGGATCGCTTCTTGGCCTTTTGGCTAAGATGGAGTGTAACGTCTGTTTTTATCAGTTGTATGCTTATAGCTGAGTCACGTGGTCATACAGTAGACACCAAGACAACACTGTAAACCAATTTTACTCCAATTAAAAAATGTTTAGGAAAGTCATGGATCAGCCGTGGGGTGCGAGAGGGAGCAATGGGGTCCAGCCTCACACGCAGCTTGACTGATGCAGGCAACAGAGGATGGTTGTTGGCCTGAGATCTAGGTTGAAATTCCAGTTCTGCCCTGTTTTGGCTGACCTCGTTCTCTCCTGTGTCAGGTAAATGACCGTCTGTACTTGGCCAGGTTTTCCTGTGGCCTCTGAGAGAGTGGCACTTGGTACCTCCTGGGAGTGTGTGACTATTTTAGTCCTGTCAATTTGGGTTCCTGTCTTAGACAGTCAGAGGGTCTCAAAGTCTTCCCTGTGCCGTTTGAGGCTGGGTTAAAACAGGAGCGTATGTGTTGACTGGGGTGGGAAGCCACCTCTCGTGGTGAGATGCTTTCCCCTTGGATACCTGAAAATAAAATCCAGACCTTTGGGGATTTCCTTGGTGGTCCAGTGACTAAGACTCCGTGCTCCCAATGCAGGAGGTCCCAGGTTTGATTCCTGGTTGAGAAACTAGATCCCACATGCTGCATCTAAGCCCTGGCGTAGCCATATAAATAAAGAGATATTTTTTAAAATCCAGACTTTTGACTCCAGAGCCACAAAACAACCTGGCCACTCTGTTGGCAGCTAGGTCCTGGGTTTCTGTCCATCGAAATCAGTAAAGAAAGGTCAGAGATGCTGAAGTCAGAGTCAGCCACCCCACTGACCTTGCTGGGAGATTGTCTCAGGACTGGTCCATGTCTTAGAGCTCTTTGTCTTTATTTCTCCCCAAGCCTGCAGTTTTAAGCTGTGGATGTGTCTGCAGGCTGTCTGGAGGGCTAGGAATGGCCCCTCTGGCCTCTTCTCTTTCCCCACCAGCTTTGAGAGGCAACAGTGAAAAAGTGAAAGTGTTAGTCACTCAGTTGTGTCCAACTCTTTGTGACTCCATGGACTGTAGCCCACCAGGCTCCTCTGTCCATGGAATTATCCAGGCAAGGATACTAGAGTGGGTAGCCATTCCTTTTTCCAGGGGATCTTGCTGACCCACGGATCAAACCTGGGTCTCTTGTGTTGCAGGCAGATTCTTTACAGTCTGAGCTACCAGGGAAGCCCAGTGCGGGGTAGCTAATAAATGGTTCATCAGTGGCTGTGGCTCTATTACTGTAGCCCTTCCACTACAGCTGAACACTTAGGAGGCTTCCATTCTAAGTAACATTGGGATGAGCACTGCAAATGGGCCTAAGAAACCTTTTAGGAAAGTTGGCAAGGAGAGAGGTCATGCTTAATCTACAGATGAGATTTCCTGAGAAGGAAAGTTGAGCAATTTAAAACAAATTTGCAAACATTTGGAAGGAAGTCTTCCTCAAACATATCTCATCCTTCCTGCCTTAGCCAAGCATTCTGATGAGACCCTTGCATTGGGATCAAAATTAGAGTCCTTAGTTACCACCCTACGGTGCTGTAATTGCTGGTGCCTTTGAAATTAATATGAAAGCTACTTCCAGAGTCTGATACTAGAGTGGGTAGCCATTCCTTTTTCCAGGGGATCTTGCTGACCCACGGATCAAACCTGGGTCTCTTGTGTTGCAGGCAGATTCTTTACAGTCTGAGCTACCAGGGAAGCCCAGTGCGGGGTAGCTAATAAATGGTTCATCAGTGGCTGTGGCTCTATTACTGTAGCCCTTCCACTACAGCTGAACACTTAGGAGGCTTCCATTCTAAGTAACATTGGGATGAGCACTGCAAATGGGCCTAAGAAACCTTTTAGGAAAGTTGGCAAGGAGAGAGGTCATGCTTAATCTACAGATGAGATTTCCTGAGAAGGAAAGTTGAGCAATTTAAAACAAATTTGCAAACATTTGGAAGGAAGTCTTCCTCAAACATATCTCATCCTTCCTGCCTTAGCCAAGCATTCTGATGAGACCCTTGCATTGGGATCAAAATTAGAGTCCTTAGTTACCACCCTACGGTGCTGTAATTGCTGGTGCCTTTGAAATTAATATGAAAGCTACTTCCAGAGTCTGGGCTGAGAAGCAAGTAAAATCTCCTGACCTCACTCAAGGTGCCTTGGTGGTAACAAACCTTACGTGCTTCAACATGAGACAGAAATAAACGTCAGCCCTGGCTCCGTGTCAGCTCTCCACTGCCCCAAAACACAGACCAGAAAGGGGCAGTCTGTGATGCTGGCATCTTGTCTAGTCATTTTGGTTATTATATTTTCAGTTTAGTAAATTCAGTTATTTTATTTGGTTCATTTCCAAATCTGACATGTTACTGCTTATAATGTCAAGTGTTTGGCCAATCTTTTCAAATTTAGCTTTTATCTCTTGGAACATAGCCGGCCTAGTTATTTTATGGTCTTGTCTCATTAATGTAAGATCCAGGATCCCTATTAATTTATGTCTCTTGTCTATTTTTTTTTTTTGCCAGTTTTCTCTTATGGTATCTTATCTCTTGTTTATTTGGTATAGGAATGGTGTTGGAAAAAATTATTTGTAGAACAATGATGCTTTCTTTTAAGAAGATTTTAAATTTCTTTGGTAGGTGCCTGGGGGCTCTCAAGTCTGAGATTAACTTGATCTAAATCTGGGGCTTGAGATTCCTGGGTTCCTCAATTATCTTGAAGCAGGTGGTGGTCCTTGAAAGAGCTGTTGGCCCACCCTTAGCTAGGGGATGTGGGCTTTGTGAATTTTTCTACTCCCCCTACCCCCACCGTACTTGCTAAACCTTCTACATACTGATCATAGGACATTTTAAAAAAAAATTAGAACAAATAATCATGCAAACAGAGATGAGAGAGGTCATTCAGTCTTGGGGTTTCTACATGGGAAAGTGCCTGGTTCTAGAGGAGATCCCAGTCATCTGAGTGTCCAGAGACAGACATGGTGGACTAGCACTGGCCTGAAGAAGGCAAAAATGCTGAAGGAAATCCATACCTGCTGAAACTGAGAACAGAAACCAGAGACTGCGACCTCCTGCTCCCGCTTGGCGACCTCAAGTCTTCCACCAAATCATTTGTGTGCATAGCACATGTCTCTTCCCCACCCTCCTCACAGAATCCTGAAAGGAGCAGACATCACTACTCAACCGTAACCTTTGATTTGGGTCTTCCACCTGTTAGCAAAAACTTCCAGTAGCCAAGATGCAATACCTTGAATGACCCACATTTTACTCGATGGTTCGCCTGATGCTGACTATCTAGCCTGTTTATATTTCTCCCTCATTATGAAATACTTATAATGAACCTCTTTGTGTCTGGCTCTTTGCCAGCATTTTGAATGATTTCTTTGCGGGAAGATTCCTAACAATGGATCAAAGGATATGAACTTTTGTCAGATTTCCAATAGGTATTGCCAAGTTACTTTCTAGAAAGTGTATTCCAATGAATACACCCACCAGGAGCATGCAAGAGGGTCTGCTCTATTCCTTGCCACCACCAGATATATAATTAAAATAATTTGGGAGCCTGATTTGGTAAGTGAAACATGATAGCCCTGTCATTTAATTTGCATCGTGCACTGTCTCTTTGATGCAGATCCCTTTTGGTGCAGTTACTTTTTTGTGTAGTTAGTACCTCTTTAACAGAAGCAACCTTGAAAATGGGGGCAATTACTCCAGTGTCTAAGAGCTTTCTCCTCTTAGCTTTTATTTTAAAATAGGTACAGTCTTCCCTGGTGGCTCAGTGGTAAAGAATCTGCCTGACAATGCAGGAGACATGGGTTCAGTCCCATACGCCAGGGACTGAATGAGCCCATGTGCCGCAGCTACTGAAGCCCACGTGCTCTAGAAGCCGCACAACAAGAGGAGACACTGCAATGAGAAGCCTGCGCGTCACAACCAGAGAAAGGCTGCACATAGCAACAAAGACCCAGCGCAGCCAAAAAGAAATCAAAATTTAAAAAAAATGTACATTGCATAATGCACTACATCAAAGTGTTCCATATTGAGGCCTGTATGCATCTTTCTAGGGTTCTAGCTGTTTTCTTTCTTTGAGCACGGAGTGAAATCCCAAGGCAAGGAGAGTACATTTGAAACTAGGAGGGTTAGGGATATTAATTAGAACTTCTTGAGGGCAGTTTCAAGGTGAGTCAACTGGTACTAACTTGCCTCACCCCAGAATTTCTCTTGAAATGCTTTTTATCCATTTACTTATGATTCAGAGCTCAGCCTAAGGATTGGTGGTAGGCACCTCTCAAGAGCTGCCTTGGGCCCCGCAGCCTGCCCTCCTGGCTGGTGCCTCTTTGGCAGCTACCTTGGAACCAAAGAAGTTGCAGAAAGCCCCCAAGAGTCCAGGCTGGATGGGCTCCATCAGGCTTCAGCATCCAAGCTCCCACCTCTGGTTCTGTCCCTGGCTAAATGAAACAGCCAGAGGCAGCCTGGGAGGACTCTGGCTTGGGCATTGAAAGTCCAGGTTTGTGCTGGGTCTTAGTTGCAGCATGTGGGATCTAGTTCTCCAACCAGGGATTGAACCCGGACCCCGTGCAATGGGAGCTCAGAGTCTTAGCCACTGGACCACCGGAAAGTCCCACCCAGGTGGTGCTAGTGGTAAAGGACCCACCTGTCAATGCAGGAGTCGTAAGAAACTCAGGTTCCATCCCTGAGTTGAGAAGATCCCCTGAGGAAGGAAATGGCAACCCACTCTAGTATTCTTGCCTGGAGAATCCTGTGGACAGAGGAACCTGGCGGGGTACAATCCATGGGGTTGCAAAAAGTCAGACATGCCTGAAGTGACTTAGCACACACATATGCACACATCTCTGGACATCTTATGTGAGAAAAATAACCCTGAATATGCTGAAGTCTGTGTTAGCGGAGGTTTTTGCTACTTGTAGCCTAGGGGGTGGAATCCTGACTGGATGAGGAACACTGCTCCTCCCTGCAGTCATGGGGCAGATGGGGTCAGGACCCTTCTGATACAAAACCTCAGCCTCCACTGCAACCCAGGACCCTATGCTGCTGAGGGAGTGGAAGCTTTTTTTTTTTTTTTTTAAAGCCTCTTGCTGCCTTGGATTGCTGTGGGAGGAAGCAGGCAAAGGCAGCCTGGCAGACTGGGAAAGGGGCTGGTTTGCCATCAGAAGATCAGGAGTTGAGGCTGTCTCAGGTGGACATTAGCTCTGTGCTTGGGGCAGGGTAGACCTTGCAGGTGGGTCAAGGCCCCCAGCTATGAGACAGGGAAAGCACTGAATGGTCACAGCCCAGTTAGGACGGAGGGTGGAAGTTCAGAGGAGTGCGATTGCACCATTTATATCAAAGAAGGCTTCCTGGAGGAGGGGTCGTTGAAGGATGTAGCTGATTTGCTTGGAGAGAAGACCACAGCAGCAACGAGGACCACATTCCTCTTGGGATGACATCTTTTTACTTTGACTTATGCAAGGCCTCGCTGGACTATCTCTGCCCACACCTGTCTCCTCTCTATTTGTGTATTTTCTCCACCAGCCAGCCAATGAGCTCTGGAAGGGGAGGGACCATGCCTTTGTCTCGATAGCCTGGCAGGCGGCCTTTCTTGAATTGGTGATGCTGAAAGGACTATAGGGAATGTAGACTTTAGGGTGTCTCCAGGCCTGGAGGAGGTGGTGAGCTGATGAGTCTAGGGGTGCAGTCTCTGCAGAGAGGGCAGATTGGAAAGGGATATCTTGAAACTGTGCTTCCTGATGATGTTTCAGGCCAATTCCAGGGCTCTTCCCTAAGAAGACTAGGGGTATTTATTTTCCTTTTGGTACCAGTGTTAACATGCAATAGCGTGCTTCTCACTGACCACAGGCCCTTTGCGTCTGACCTTGAGCTAGAGAATCTCAGAAGGAATTAGCTGAGAGAAGAATGCCTCCCATTTCCCAGGAGCTCATCTCATCTCCTGGGATCGCAGAGATGCATCAAGCTTGCTCTATGATCTCTGTGACTCTGAGAGGAGGCACATGTTCGGGAGTACAAGGAGAAGTGGCCTGGATGCAAGAGGCTTAGGGTCCTGCCCTGATTCTGCCACTGACCAATTGGATGGCTTTGAGCTGGTCTCTGCCTTTCTGGGGGCCCCAGTTTCCCTATTGGGTATGGATGACCTGCCAGTTCTGGCAATCTAACTCTTGTCCCCTTGGGATTCCTTATCCTGGCTACCAGAATACGGGGCCCCGAGGCTGTGGATGGAGGCAGCCCTCTTACTGGGAGCTCCTGAACGTCTGTCTCCCAGAATGGTGAAGAGGCTGGAAGTGCTAATAATAGCGTTTACTGAACATAGAGATTGTGCGAGGGGACCTTGCATGCATCCTCTCACTGAACTGCCACACAAGCCCTGTGAATAATTGAGCTCCTGGCCGTCTGGACGCGTAAAGGAAGGCGTTATTTGTAGTATCATGAATTGAATATTGCCCCATGTTTTGTAGGTCAGATGACTTTACAGCGATGCAGGAATAAAGGTCTGGCTTTATTAAAGGAAATAAAGGAATAAGAAGCAAGGTGGTCAGAAGGAGGATGAGTTCAAATGGAGGAAGGATCCCCAAGAAAGTGGGATGGAAAGGTGGTGTGGGTGGAGCTGGTGTGGGGGTGGGGCTGGAGGGGAGTTCTGAAATTCTGTGTCTCTGGGGTCAGGGCATGGCACCCAGGTTCCTCCCACTCTGGGCCCCCAGTGAAATGACCAAGGCCATGAGCACCAGTTCAGGTTTGAGTTGCCTGGGGCTTCACTGGGGAAACCACTAGATTCTGAAATCAGCCTTTAGGACTGATTTGGGGTCTAGCTGGTTGGTGAGCTATAATTATGTCCATTATACCTGTCTTGAATGATTCACAGATGGCAGGGGCTCACGTAGGAGCAATGTTCCTCTTAATTTTTTTTTTAACTTACATTTTCCGGTGACTCACTGGAGTTGAGAGTACAGTCTCATTGATGGGAGAGAAGAAAAAGTGGGGAGATAGAAAAAAGGAAAATGTCATCAGGTCCACTGGAGACAAATGAAATTGTCCAAACCGTGTCCAGGTGATTCTGTCCTATAAGTTCAAACCTATCACCCACTCTCTTATCTGTTGACTCTCCCCTTCCTGGAAGTGGGAGAGAGCCCTGGAGCCCTAGGAAGGCAGTGGAGGTACATCTGATGCTGGGAAGTTTGTGTTTTGAACCAGAAGCATCTGGCTTCAAATCTCTGCTCTCGCCTTAATGCTTGCTGTGTGACCCTGAGTCACTTTTTAAACTTCTAACAGTGGAAACAGTGTCAGACTTTATTTTGGGGGGGGCTACAAAATCACTGCAGATGGTGACTGCAGCCATGAAATTAAAAGACGCTTACTTCTTGGAAGAAAAAGTATGATCAACCTAGATAGC
>SJYC01069154.1:0-27583 GCA_006408675.1 Madoqua kirkii
CCCACCAGGCTCCTCTGTTCATGAGATTTCCCAGGCGAGAATACTGGAGTGGGTTGCCATTCCCTTCTCTAAGAGATCTGCCCAACCCAGGGTTTGAACCCGGGTCTCCTGCATTGCAAGAAGATTCTTTACTGTCTGAGCCACCAGGGAAGTTGAGTAATAAGAATAACAGCAAATATTTATCAGCAGTTATAATGCACCAGACACTTTACGTGTGGTGTCTTAGTCCTTTCAATAATCCTTAGGATGTGTACTGTTATTACCCTTGGTTTTCAAGGTGAGGAAACTGAGCTCAGAGAGATTAACAGTTGAACCAAGATGACACAGCTAGTGAATGGAAGCACTTTGGGGGCTGGCGCTCAAGTTTAGCTGACTTTATTTTTTAATTAATTTACTTTAAATAATTTTTACTAATTTTTGGCTTTCCTGCATAGCATGTGGGATCTTCAGTCCCCATCAGGAGTCAAACCCACGCTCCCTGCAGTGGAAACGCAGAGTCTTAACCACTGGACCTCTAGGGAAGTCCCTCTAGCTGACTTTAAAACCCACTGTAGGAAGACCTACTGAATAGCACAGGGAACTCTGTTCAGTGTTATGTGGCCACCAGGACGAGAGGGGAGTTTGGGAGAGAATGGATACATGTATATGTATGGCTTTGTCCCTTTGCTATTCACTTGAAACTGTCACAACTTTGTTAACTGGCTATACTCCAATATAAAATAAAAAGCTTTAAAAAATCCACTGTAGGAAAGTAGACTTAAGCCGCAACCCCAGTGCCTTGTCCTTCCTGTTCCTCAAAGCAAACCAGCCTAAGTTTGATCCCCCGACCACTCCCTTCCTGCTAAAGGGCCCACCAGCCTCTCAGACAACCTCATCAGAAACTCAGGGTCATCTTTGGCCCCTCTGCTCACTTGCCCATCCCTGCCATGTCATACCTGCTGGCACCATTCAGCCAGGCACCAAGACCCAGATCTGTATATCTTCAGAGTAGGTTTGTTTGTTTCTTCTTCTTCCCCTCCTGCGAGTTCTTGCCCATCTCTCAGCTCCCATTGTAGCCAATTTCAGCCATCCCCTAGTCAGTCTCTTCTCTGCCTATTTCAGGCTTGTCCCTCCCTCCCTGAAACCTTCCCTGGCTCCCCAGTGCCTGATACACTTAGCTCCAGCTCCTTAGCCTGACCCTGACCCCACATGTCAGTGTCCTTGGCCCAGTCCTCCCCACTCTGTGGTCCCAGTTTTCCCAGCTGTGGAACAAAACCCTGCCTGGGTAACCTTTTCATACTCATAAGGAGAACAGATCAAAGCCGAGCTCTGGGACTTTCCTGGTGTTCCAGTGGCTAACACTCTGCTTTCCCAATGGACAGGGCCTGGGTTCAATTCCTGGTCAGGGAACTGTAGGTTTGTTTGTTTCTTCTTCTTCCCCTCCTGCTGAGTTCTTGCCCATCTCTCAGCTCCCATTGTAGCCAATTTCAGCCATCCCCTAGTCAGTCTCTTCTCTGCCTATTTCAGGCTTGTCCCTCCCTCCCTGAAACCTTCCCTGGCTCCCCAGTGCCTGATACACTTAGCTCCAGCTCCTTAGCCTGACCCTGACCCCACATGTCAGTGTCCTTGGCCCAGTCCTCCCCACTCTGTGGTCCCAGTTTTCCCAGCTGTGGAACAAAACCCTGCCTGGGTAACCTTTTCATACTCATAAGGAGAACAGATCAAAGCCGAGCTCTGGGACTTTCCTGGTGTTCCAGTGGCTAACACTCTGCTTTCCCAATGGACAGGGCCTGGGTTCAATTCCTGGTCAGGGAACTAAGATCCTACGTTGTGCACCTAAGAGTTTACATGCCACAACTAAAGAGCCTGTGTGCTGCACTAAGACCTGTCATAGCCAAATAAACAAACAAATATTTGATTAAAAAAAAAAAAAAAGCTAAGCTCCCACATGGGAGGAAGGGCCCAGGTCTTGGCTGTGCTGCCCGTGTCCGGGGTCCTGGGGCACCGTGATGACCACTGGGCTAGGTGACCTTTGAGGTCTTTTGGGGACCATGTGCTTGTATCCTGAGGCCTCCCTGGGTGTCCTGAGACGTGAGTGGGTGCTGGGTTTCTGGGCCCTTCTAACTGGAGTGTCTGAGGGGGCCGGTGGTTCAGAACCACCCTCCTATGTCTCACCCACTTTGGGGCAGTGTCGGGAGGAAGACCCGACGAAGGTCTCCATGTCAGTGGGTCAGCCGACCAGCTGTCCAGCCCCAGCATCTCAGCTGTCAAGGCTGGGGCATCAGCTGAGCTCACGGCTCAGCTCACAGGGACTGTCATCCCCTCCCTGACCTCTTGTCTGAATAGACATGGGGCTTTTCTACGCTGCAGGAGGTAATCTCCTCCAGGGCTTCTTGGCTACTTCCTGTTGATCTCCAGCTGGTGGGTCATTGTGGGGGGAGGCGGGTGGGGTGGCTCCCTCCTTTGGCTTTCCCAGAAGAAATCTGGAGCGTCCACTCCACAAAGTGCGCCAGGCTCTGAGGGCCCTGGTCTTCAGGCCAGAAAAGGGGAGAGGGCTGAGCCAGAGGGGAAGCCAGAAGGCCCAGGGCGGGCGGGCGAGTCTTCCTCAAAGTGAGTTTTACTCTGAGGCCCACACTGGGGGCCCCGGGATGAGAGGAGACCCCAAGGGTTGATGCCTCGTGTGAGATGTGGCTGCTTCTGGTTCTGAGGAGCTGGCTAGTCTGACTGGAGATGCAGTGTGAGGCGCCCAGGTGAGAGCAGAGGGACCTGGGCGTCAGTTCCTCCAGCGAGCATTACTGGGCCTGGGACTCAGCAGGTGCTGGGGACAGAGTGGGCCATGTCCTCCCCACTCAAGGAGCTTACAGTCCTATTGTGGAAACAAGCCATCGTCCCGTGATTCATGGTTTACTGGAGAATGCCAGTTCACAGGCGTCTAAACAGGAAGCATTTTTATTTTTTCACATTGCTTTCCATTATGCTAGGTGAAAGCCCCCTTTCCTGTCCCTTGACATTTTTTGGGTGGCTTCCTGAGTCCTTTCGGGCTCATGTTTTATGGTGCCTGGCAAGCTCTGCCTCCCCTTCCCAGTGTGGAGGTACCAGGTTCTTAGCTCCTTTTGTTCTCAGCTTTGGGACTTGGCCCAGTTCCGGGACAGTTGAATGCTTTCCATGGCCCGTGATTTGATGGAGTACAGGGACCCATGGAAGCTGAGAGGAGGGTGCCCAGCCTGGCCTCGGGGGGATCTGGAAAAACTTCTGGGCAACCTCTCCCCACCCTGGGCTGGACTCAGATTTCCTCTGGGCATAGGGCTTCATTATCCTGATGGTGGTCTCCCCTTCGACAAGTTTCCTGAGATTTCTGAGTCATTGTGAACTTGAGGGCAGGGGGGTGTCTGTGTCCCTAGCGCCCATCAGGCATGCCAACTGTAGGGGAATGAAGGAGCTGATTCTGGTTGAAGAGTTTTATTCTCTGGTGCCTTGGTGGATGAGGTCTCTTGGGATCCTAGAACACTCTGGATTCTTTGGAGGAATTTCTAGAAGGTGAGATGGCTTGGTCTGATCCAGGGAGGGGCAGGCTGTGAGTGGGGCTTAGCTCAGCCGTGCGGGAGGCTGGTCCCTGTCAGTCCCCTGCAGCATCTTCCTCTTGCTAAGTGTCTGCTTCCTTTTCCACCATAGTCCGTCAGGGCGCTCCTCTGCGTTTCTCTTAGAACCCAGCTCTCAGGCATGTGGCACCTTCTACTCCCTCCAAGGTTGTTTTTCTGGGACTGTGTCCTTTCCGATGACTTTCTGATCGCTGGTCTATTTATAACAATGACTCACCCACCACCTAAACTTCTACAGGAAGAGTTGGCTTAGCAGCCAGCTCCCCTGGAATGTAAAACAGTTTGTGCTTGTAAATGACCACCATTTCATTTCCCTGAGACGGGTGCATCCTTGGCCTCCTCTTGACCCTGTGGCCAGATCTCAGTGATCCTCCCACCCCGACCCTGCTCTGGTGCCACCGTCCCCTCTTGTTTATCAGAATTCCTGCTGACCCTGTGACCTGCACTGCCGGGCAAGTTCCTCTTTCCCCGTTAACCTTGAGACTGAGACTTCCTCGCTCTGCAGAGGGAAAGGCCCCTGCTGGATAATTTTCCTTTGTTTTTCTAGCCTTTGCTTGAGAAGGAGCTCTAGTTGGGATGGGGCAGGGGATGGATGAAACCAAGAGAGAGCCCGCACCCTTGGCCTGAGACAGCCTTCCCTCCTGGGATCCCGGCCACCGCCAGGAAGGTGTCCACAGAGGCCCCTTGTGCCCCGCTGCTCGCAGCCTGTGCCACCTGTAAAGTGGCCCCTGGCTGCAGGGGCGGTCATCCATCAAAGCAGGTTCTGCCTCTGCTCCAGACAAGAACACCGGAGGGTTGCCATGCCCTCCTCCAGGGGCTCTTCCTGACTCAGGGGTCCAACCTTGCCCCGCTGCTCGCAGCCTGTGCCACCTGTAAAGTGGCCCCTGGCTGCAGGGGCGGTCATCCATCAAAGCAGGTTCTGCCTCTGCTCCAGACAAGAACACCGGAGGGTTGCCATGCCCTCCTCCAGGGGCTCTTCCCGACTCAGGGGTCCAACCCGCGTCTCTTTACATCTCTTGGATTGGCAGGCGGGTTCTTTACCACTAGCACCACCTGAAAGGGGACGACAGAGGATGAGATGGTTGGATGGCATCACCGACTCAGTGGACATGAGTTTGAGTAAGCTCCAGGAGATAGTGAAGGTCGGGGAAGTCTGGCGTGCTGCAGTCCATGGGGTCTCAAAGAGACTTAACTGAGCGACTGAAGGACGCTGGCCTCTTCTCCGGCCACTCCGGGACAGCCTTCAGCATCCGCTGCGGCAGCTATCTCCTATGGTGGCTGAACGGGAAGGACGCTAGCATGGACGGGCATTTGCAGTCAGGCCGAGGAGACGAGGTGGCCCCCGCTCTCCCGTTTGTCCGCAGGCACCCTTGTTGCCTCTGTCATAAGGAGAACATGGTAAAGACCATTCACGGAGTCCTTTGGTTTCCTGTCCACGTCCCTGCCCGTAAGCTCCCCACATCCCAGCCCTCCCAGCCACTTCTTTCTGGCTTATGTCTCATGGAATCCTCCCTTCACCACATAGTCGGTGATTGTCACCCCGTCCAGAGTTCCACCCCTATTGACAGTGAATGTCTGTGTACTCGCCACCCAGTTTGGGGAAAACGAATAGAACCATCACTTTAAAAAATGATTTTGCTTATTAGTCTTTTAGTTTTGGTTGTGCTGGGTCTTTGTTGCTGTGCGGACTTTTCTCTAGTGGTGGCAAGTGGGGGCCACTCTTTGTGGCAGGGTGTGGCCTTCTCATTGCGGTGGCTTCTCTTGTGGAGCATGGGCTCCAGCGGGCATGGGCTTCAGTGGTTGCAGCCCACGGCCTCAGTAGCTGTGCCTCATGGCCTCCAGAGCACAGGCTCAGTAGCTGCAGCACACAGGCTTCATTGCTCCTTGGCACATGGATTCTTCCTGGACCAGGGGCTGAACCTATGTCTCCTGTGTTGGTGGGCAGATTCTTTAACACTGAGCCTCCAGGGAAGCCCAACCATCACTTTTAAAGCCCATCTGAAACCCTCCTCATCCCATCCCCTTTGCTCCCTTCTCAGAGGTAACCATGATCCTGAGTTGTGTGTTTGGTGTTCTGGCTTTTCTCTGTACTTATGCCAAATATATTTGCATCCCTCAACAATAGGTGGTTTAGTTTTGCTGTTTTTTTTTAAACTTTATGTATATGAAATACACAGTTTATGTTCTGTGGCTAGTTGTTTAACGTTTTGTTCTGACATTGTGTCTACCCTGGGGTTCATTTATTTTCACTGATGAGTTTTATTCCGTGATAGGAACTCACCATACAGTAAGTCCCCTACACACAAACGAGTTCCGTTCTGAAAGCACGTTTATTAAGTTCAGTTTGTTCGTAAGTCCAACCAAGTTAGCCTAGGTACCCAACTAACACAATCAACTATGTAGTCCTGTACCATAATAGGTTTATAATACTTTTCACACAAATAATACATAAAAAATACAAAAATAAAACATTTTAAATCTTACAGGATAGTACCCTGAAAAGTATTGTAGCACAGGACAACAGCTGGCATACAGGGCTGGTATCAAGTGAACAGGCAAGAAGAGTTGCTGACTGAAGGAGGGAGAGGAAGTGGGAGATGGTAGAGCTGAAGGATAGGAGATGGAGGGCAAGCGGCGATTTCACTCATGCCTGATGTGATTGTACACGCAAACACATTCACGTCTTTGAAAGTTCACAATGTGGAGGTTGGTATGTAGGGGATTTCCTGCACTTAACTATTCCCTTGCTGATAGATGCAGTAGATATTGTTAGCCTTTCCCTTTCCTCACCTGTCTGACTTTCATTCTCTCTCTCTTTTTTCTCCTGTTGTAAACAGTGCTGCGGTGAGGATCCCTGCCGGACACATGGAAGAGAGGCAGATACCCTCCAGCTGAAGATCACTGGGGCACACCTGGCATGGAACTGTAAGGTATGAGCATCTTCACCCTTCCCAGATACCGCCAATCTGTGTTCCCATGCTCGGAACAGGGTATCCAAATCCAGTTTTTCTGTGGTCTCACCAGTGCTCAATATCCCCCGACTTCGAAATCTTTGTACGTCCAAAAGATATGAAGTGCTGTCTTGGATATGGGATGACTTGGACATGGGATAAAAGATATGTATTTTCAAATATTTTTTTTCTTCTGTGAATTGCTAGTTGCTATCCTTTGCCTGTTCTATTTGATGATTTTATTGATCTGTGGTGGTTCTTTATAGATTTTTAACGTGAATCTCTTGGCAGGTAAAGATCTTCTCCCAGGCTGTAGTTTGTCTTCTAGGGGGAATGGGAGGTTTGTTTGTTTTTCTTAAATAACAGTGAAACACACAAATCTTAATGGCTGCAGTTTGGTGGGTTTGACAGATGTATGGAACCATGTAGTCTACTCCTCTATCGTATCGTGGAAGACTTCCATCACCACAGTAAAGTCTTTGTTCTCCTTTCCAGGCAGCCACTATTTTAGCATCTTTTACCATATTGTATTAATCTTGTTTGATTTAAAACTTTATATAAATTTAATCATACAGTGAGTATGTCTGGCTTCTTGCTCAGGATAATGTTGTAAGATTCATCCATGTTGTTGTGTAGATTTCTTTTTTTATTGCTGAGTAGATTGCTATTGTATAAATACCTGCAATATGTTTATCCTTTCTCCCGTTGATGGACAGTGTGGTTGTTTCAGGTTTTGGCTACCATGGATAAAATGGCTATAAACATTCTTGTACCTGTCTTTCTGTGGGCATATGTTTTCATTTCTCTAGGGTAAATAACTCAGAGTGAAATTGTTGGGCTGTAAAGAAGGTGTATGTTTAACGTCATGAGAAACACTGGGTTTCATCTTTTGACTCTGTTAAGGGCATTGTCTGTCATCAGATTTAACAATCTTTTCCTTTATGGTTTTTGCTTGCTTTTAAGAACTCTTTTTCTGAGGTCATAAAGATTTTCTGCTGTATTTCCTTTGGAAGGTTTTAAACTTCGTGTTTCACTTTGGGGTCTTGAGTTCACCTGAAATTGATTTTTGTCTACTGTGTGAGATAAGAATCTGTTTTGCCCCCGTTCTTCATTTGGGTAACCAATATGCCCAAAACTGTTATTGACTAGAGTGTCGCCCCCACCCCCAGTTGCAGTGCTCTGTCATAAATGAGATTTCCACATGGATTTAGATTTGTATCTGGGCTCTATTCTGTGCCACTGGTTTATTTTTCTATCCCTATGCCAATATCACACTGTGCTAATTACTGTAATTCGTAAAATGTCTGGCTATCTGGTTGGGTAAGTCATTCTACTTCATTCTTGAAAATCAGCTTGTCTACTTGGGGTCTTTACTCTTTCTTATAAACTTTAGAATCAGTTTGTTAGGAGGCAGGTGTGTGTGTGTGCGTGCAGGCATGTGTGTACGTGTACAGGCATATGTTTATGTGTGCAGGCATGTGTATGTATACAGGTGTGTCTGTACATGCGCAGGCATGTGTGTGTGCAGGCATGCGTGTATGTGTGCAGTCCTGTGTGCACGTGTGCAGGCATGTGTGTATGTGTGCAGGCACATGTGTACGTGTGCAGGCATGCGTGTATGTGTGCAGTCGTGTGTGCACGTGTGCAGGCATGTGTGTACGTGTGCAGGCGTGTGTGTGTGTGCAGGCATGTGTGTGTGTGTGTGCAGGCATGTGTGTGTGTGTGCAGGCATGTGTGTGTGTGTGCAGGCATGTGTGTGTGTGTTCGCAGGCATGTGTGTATGGGCATGTGTGTGTGCGTGTGCAGGCATGTGTGTATGCGTGCAGGCATGTGTGTGTGTGTTCGCAGGCATGTGTGTGTGTGTTCGCAGGCATGTGTGTATGGGCATGTGTGTGTGCAGGCATGTGTGCACGTGTGCAGGCATGTGTGCATGTATGTGCAGGCATGTGTGTACGTGTGCAGGCATGTGTGTATGTGTACAGGCATGTGTGTGTGTGTGCGCACAGGCATACACATTCAACACAGTTGAAATTTGGTCACTTTTGTTAGCATCTGCATTATATTTATTGATTTGGAGAGAAGATTGCCAATTTTATGACTCTAAGTCTTCTCATTCATGAACAGAGTTTATGTCTCTTTTTTGGTTTCCTAAGGTCTTTTAATAAAGTTATGTGCTTTTTCTCTTAAAGATATTTGTGCATTTTTTGTTGGATTAAGTTTTGGTATCTTCCAGTTTCTTTGTTTCTGTAAATACGATTGTAAAAATGACATTTTAAATCATCTGTTGCTGATTAGAGGAGCATAGTTGATTTTTTTGCACACTGGTGGTTTAGCAAGCACTTTTCTGAGCCCTTTTGTTTGCACCTATGGTTTGGCAGTAACTGCTTCTTACATTTTATATATGGACAATCCTATAATCTGTAGTGAATGTTTCATTTTTTCCTCTCAAATCTTTAAAGCTTTAATTTTCTCTCTTGTATTTGAGCACTGTCTAGAACCTCCAGAATAATGGTGAATAGAAGAGGAGATAATGGATCTCCTGGTCTTGCTCCTGCTTCTGAAGGAATGCTTTTAATATTTGCCCATAAAGCTTGTTGTTCATTCCAAAGTTTTCATAGATACACTTTAAGTTATAAAGTCTCCTTCAAACGTTAGTTTGCTAAGACCTTTATATCATAAATGGATGTTGAATTTTGAAAAGAATTTTTCTGTTTATTGAATAGTCATATAATTTCTCTCTTTGATCTATGAATTCTATAAATAGATTTTCTAATGTTAAATCATCTTTTTATTCCTAGAACCAACCTCATTGGTTTATGTTGATGGTGGTTATTATTGTACATAGTATTGTACAGTGTACAATTGTATTGTGTATTATATTGAATGGCAAATGTTAAGATTTTCGCATTTATGTTGAAAAGTGAGATTGTGCTGTAACTTTCCTTTCTTATGTTTCTCTTGCTGTTGGTTTGGTATTAAGGGTATTTTTACCTTACAAAATAGTTGGGGGAAATTTCTTTCTTTTCCTAGTCTTTGGAGTAGTTGGCATGAGGTTGAGTTACCCATTCTTCAAATGTTTGATAGGACTAACTTGTAAAATCACTTGGGCCAGGCTTTGTGTGTTTGCGTGTATGTGTAGGTTTTTAAAACATGGATTCAGTTTATTTAATGATTAGTTGTATGTTCGGATTTTCTATTTCTTATTCAATAGCTTTGGTAAGTTCTTATTTTTTTCTGGGGAAATTTCCATTTCATCTAAATTTTCTAATTTATCGGCATAATCTCATACATGGTATTCACTTGTTTTTAAATTGTCTTCCATCCCTCTTTCACTCCTAATGTTATTTATTTGTGCCTTTTCACATTTTGATCCATCAGTGCAGATATTTGTGTATTTTATTGATATTTTCAAAGACTCAAGCTTGATTACCTCTTCTGTTATTCCTTTGTTTTGCATTTTGTTAATACCTGACTTTTTCTTTATGATTTCCTATTTTCTTTGGATTTACTCTGTTGTATATATAGCATCTTGAATTTGTTACTTAATCCATTAATTTTTCCACTGTCTCCTACTACATGTTTTTATGGTGTTACTTCTAAGTGCCGTTTGTAGCTACATCCCAAACGTTCATGTGTAGAATTTTATTATTCAGTTCTAAATATTTTCTTTTTCTATGTTAATTTCTTTTTTGATTCATTTGTTGTTAAGAAGTGTGTTAAGATCCCAACTTTAGCTGTCATGGTCTATTTAGATTCATCTAAATTTAATCAATTTAATCGCTCATCATTGTTTATTGCTTCTGCTTTCTTTTCTATATTTAATTTTCTTCTCCCTGAATACATCCTTTAGGTCTTTTTCTCAGCATGAATGTGGTAAACTCTCTTCTTAGTCTGAGCAAACATAGTTTGTTTGTTTCTTACATCTAGCGGATATAGAATTCTTGGTTGAACTTTATTTTCTCTGAGCAGTTTGAATGTATTTTTTCATTGTCTCCTGGTTTATGTTGAAAAGTCTACTGCATTCTACATTGTTTCCTTTTTAAGCAATATGTATTTTCTCTGTGATTGTGGCTTCACCAGGATCTGGTTTGCCCTGGGCAATCCTGATAGCACCTGTTACCCTTGCATAACTGTTAACAGCATCTCTCTCATTCTAAAAAATACCCTATGTAGAGTGATAAATTATGTGATCACCCTAACTGTAATGTACATAAGTATAATTTCATTTTCACTTACCCTCGAAGGACTCGTCGTGTGCTTCCTGTGTCTGAAAATCCATCAGTTCTAGTGAGTGCTTAACCATTTTCTCTTTTTAGAAGGCCTGCGTTAAAAACCTTTTATTTTAAATTGTATCATAAGAAAAAAGTTAATATATCATCAACTTAATATGTCCTTTTCTTCTCCAATTGTCTGATCTGCCAATACCCTTTAAAGCTATCATGGCTGCTATTATAACACACTAGATATTGTTACTAAGTCCAAGCTCATATTGCTCACTACATAACAGGTCAATAAATTGAGAGATAAATTGTTGGGGCAAGGAATAGAGACTTTATGTGGAAAGGGACCATACTGAGAAGATGGTGAATTAGTGTCCTAAAGAACCATCCTCTTTGAGTTAGAATTCAGCCTTCTTCTGTACTAAAAGACGAGGGTTGATTGCTTCAAACTTCTTGATGCCAGAATCCTTTGTTCTTGCAGCTGTCCATGTATGTCTGGGTGCAATGTTCCTGTAAACCTTCAACAAGACAAACTGTATTATCTGTCCTGCAATGTTTTATCTCTACTTGAATGAAAAAGTGTTATACTTTTAAAGGTCAGAGCCTTGAGAACGGGCCGTCCTGTATCTTTCAGGCTATAGGCAACATTCTTCACTTGCAGCAAAAGCAGTAGGCCACAGAGGCTAAAGTAAAAGAAACAGATCAAAATGAAGTCAGATTTGTTCTTCTCTATTCCCTGGTGGCTCAGAGGTTAAAGCGTCCGCCTTTGATGCGGAAGACCTGGGTTCAATCCCTGGGTCGGGAAGATGCCCTGGAGAAGGAAATGGCAATCCACTCCAGTATTCTTGCCTGGAGAATCCCATGGACAGAGAAGCCTAGTAGGTTACAGTCCACGGGGTCGCAAAGAGTTGGACATGACTGAGCAACTTCACCTCATTGCAATATTCTATAGAATGGACCTTTTTTTTTTTTTTTTTGCAAGCCTCAGTTCTGTGACACTTGCTTTAACTCTCTGTGTATTTACTTTTATTGTGTATCATACATAAACATGTATATAAAACATATTCCAAAGAATGATGCACTCAGCATTCAGGTTGACAGAACATTACCTAATACCTTATATCCTCCTTTTGTGCCTCTGCTCAAGGGCATCCTGCCCCACTCTGTGTGTGTTTAAATTTTTAATTTAGGCATTGTGATTGTAATCTGCAGTTCCTTTACTCTTAATTTTGTTGAACATGTTCTCATATTTATTTGACATTTGTCTTTTCAGTGGAATTCCTGTTTTTGCCTTTCATCTGCATCCTTTGGGATTATTTTCCTTGTTCTTATTGATTTATAAACATTCTTTACACATTCTGGAAATTAATCCTTTGTCATATGTGTTGCAATTTTCATCTCCAAGTTGGTGGCTTGTTTTTCCTCATTCTATATGAAGTCTCTGGAAAACCAGTTTTTTTTTTTTTTAATATTTATTTGGTGCCCGAGGTCTTAGTTATGGTACTCAGGATCTTCCATCTTCTTTGCTGCATGCGGGGTCTTTAGTCGCAACATGCAGGATCTAGTTCCCAGACCAGGGGTCAATCCTGGGTTCGCTGCATTGGGAGTGCACAGTCTTAGCCACTGGACCCCCAGGGAAATCCCCAGAAATTCTTAATTTACCTATTTTGTTGTTTTTAAAGGTAAATGCTTTTTTAATATCTTATTTAAGAACTCCTCTATCCTGAGGGCCTAAAATTATTATTCTATATTGTGTTCTAATTTTTGTTATAGTTTTATCATTCATATTTGTGTTTAATCTATCTGAGTTGATTTTTATGTAGGACATGAAGAAGGAATTCATCTTTTCCTGTATGGATAACCAGTTGTGTCAGTATCATTTGTTATAGTCCATCCTTTTCCTTGTAAATCTTTAACATCTGTTCTGCTATAAATCCAGTTTCCATATATGTCTGTGTGTGTTTCTGGGCACTCTCATCTGTTTCATCAGACTGTCTATTCTTGCACTGACATCACACTATTTTGGTTAGCTTTATCTTGATATCTGGTGGGACACCTCCTTCCTTCTTGTTCTTCCTCAAGAGTAACTTGGGTTTCGTGGTCCTGTAGTCACCCGTACAGATTTTGGAGTCAGCTTGTTAGCTTCCATGAAGCTGTCTATGGTGGACTTGTTTCAGTGCCGTCAGTCCTCTGTCGAATGGCTTAGCTGGTCCCCGTGGAAAGTGGTGTTGTATTCAGGGCTCGGAGTCTATCTTTGTGGTCAGCAGGTTGGAGTCTCACAGGGGCTGTAGGCAGAACAGCCAGGGTGAGCGGGGATCTCTATTGCTGAGCCCAAGCCTCACCTCCATCACTCTCACCCACGGGTATTTTTCCACGAGAGCTGGGGGGAAATGTGCCGGGGAAAAGGCCAAATGATGCCTGTAGAATGGGCTTTCCTCCTCGCTGATGCTGGAGCCCTCTTCTGCTGAGCCACTCCACGCAAATATGCTCAGTTGGGGAGATCTTCTCACACCCCTATATCTTTGTTGCCAAATATCCCATCTTATTATTTCAAAGTCCCTGCCCATCCAGCCAAACTGTCAGCTTCTACCAATAAACATAGTATCTATACCACTGGCCCAGTGTGGGAATGGGGAGGCAGGGTAGGCTGGGAGACGCCCCTGATTGTAGGACAGTCTGAGAAACTACCACACTGTGCCGCCATGACTGTGAAATATGAGCTTGTGGAAAGGCTGTGCTGTGAACAACCACTTTTACACAACCTCAGAGTGGTAGCTTGTTGAGACATTTTGACACCATCTCCGACCACCACTGCTGCTGCTGCTGCTAAGTCGCTTCAGTCGTGTCCGACTCTGTGCAGCCCACCAGGCTCCCCCATACCTGGGATTTTCCAGGCAAGAACACTGGCGTGGGTTGCCATTTCCTTCTCCAGTGCATGAAAGTGAAAAGTGAAAGTGAAGTCGCTCAGTTGTGTCCTACTCATCTCGACCCCATGGACTGCAGCTCACCAGGCTCCTCCATCCATTGGATCCTCCAAGCAAGAGTACTGGAGTGGGGTGCCATTGTCTCCGACCACCACAAACTTCTGGAAAAAAATGGCTAATATTATAGTTATTTCACCTTATATCTCTCCCACTTTCCAATCTTGTTCAAATTTCTCTCATTGGCCAACTCTAACCTGGGGCCATATTGGGAAAGGTAATTCTCTGACTTACAAGAAGTAAGGATGGTGGAGCAGACCATTTTGCCTCAACTGTATATATTTATGTGGTTTGCAGTCATTTCCATATATAAGTAAGGGATCACTAGCCATCCTGGCTTAGGAATGGCTTCCAGGGATAAGAAATACTGCTGTTCACTGTGTTGGTTCACGTGGAATTGTGGCATAAGGTGCAGGGGCCAGACATCGGACTATGACCGGTCTTACGATGTTCAGTATTAGAAGCGTAAACTCCGAGAACTCCAGGAGTTGGTGACGGACAGGGAGGCCTGGTGTGCTGTAGTTCATGGGGTCCCAAAGAGTCAGTCACAACTGAGTGACTGAACGGAACTAAACTGATTAGAAGTGTGTAAATACTGAAGGAGAAATGAGGTTCAAAATGCCTGGTACCAGAAGCTAGTCTTTTCAAAAGTATGCTAGGGATGTGTCTGACAGTTACTGTTAAAAAGTTCATTACATCTGTGTTTAAAGCAATCAATTTCTCTTTGTTTATCTTTTTAATGAAGAGTCTTAAAATGACACTTCAACCTATAACAACATAATTCTGTTCAAAAATGTTCCATTGCATAAGAAGCAATAAGGTAAATTATTAACAGAAGTACCTTCCAGTGCACCATTCAATCTCTTCAGCTGCATTTAATTTGCTATTGAACTCATCCATTGGGTTTCTAATTTCAGTGACTTTCTGTTCAGTGCATGAAAGTGAAAAGTGAAAGTGAAGTCGCTCAGTTGTGTCCTACTCATCTCGACCCCATGGACTGCAGCTCACCAGGCTCCTCCATCCATTGGATCCTCCAAGCAAGAGTACTGGAGTGGGGTGCCATTGTCTCCGACCACCACAAACTTCTGGAAAAAAATGGCTAATATTATAGTTATTTCACCTTATATCTCTCCCACTTTCCAATCTTGTTCAAATTTCTCTCATTGGCCAACTCTAACCTGGGGCCATATTGGGAAAGGTAATTCTCTGACTTACAAGAAGTAAGGATGGTGGAGCAGACCATTTTGCCTCAACTGTATATATTTATGTGGTTTGCAGTCATTTCCATATATAAGTAAGGGATCACTAGCCATCCTGGCTTAGGAATGGCTTCCAGGGATAAGAAATACTGCTGTTCACTGTGTTGGTTCACGTGGAATTGTGGCATAAGGTGCAGGGGCCAGACATCGGACTATGACCGGTCTTACGATGTTCAGTATTAGAAGCGTAAACTCCGAGAACTCCAGGAGTTGGTGACGGACAGGGAGGCCTGGTGTGCTGTAGTTCATGGGGTCCCAAAGAGTCAGTCACAACTGAGTGACTGAACGGAACTAAACTGATTAGAAGTGTGTAAATACTGAAGGAGAAATGAGGTTCAAAATGCCTGGTACCAGAAGCTAGTCTTTTCAAAAGTATGCTAGGGATGTGTCTGACAGTTACTGTTAAAAAGTTCATTACATCTGTGTTTAAAGCAATCAATTTCTCTTTGTTTATCTTTTTAATGAAGAGTCTTAAAATGACACTTCAACCTATAACAACATAATTCTGTTCAAAAATGTTCCATTGCATAAGAAGCAATAAGGTAAATTATTAACAGAAGTACCTTCCAGTGCACCATTCAATCTCTTCAGCTGCATTTAATTTGCTATTGAACTCATCCATTGGGTTTCTAATTTCAGTGACTTTCTGTATTTCTCTAGCAGTTCAAGTTAGATATTTTCTAAATATGCTTGTTTGATCCAAATATGTCTGTAAGATCCAAAGGACAGGACCAGAGGACTTCTTTTTCTGTCTTCTTATAACTACAGGAATAGATAATTTATGGAAAACACAGATAAGTAAACAAATGATATCAGTTAGAAATCACCTTAAGCAGCTCTAAACTACCAGAGACTTAAATGATTTTATGTCTCTGGTCTGAGTCCTCCTCTATAAAACCTGTCCCCCCAATTCATCCCACAAATACCTTTCTCTTTCCTTTTTAACATTCCTTTCTTTACATTGTTAATTATTCAAGATATACTTAGCTTGTAGACCGTGTGTTGTTTGTTCTAATGGTTCAAGTCTTGGTGATGGCCTGGGTAGAGTAGGGAATCACACCCTATTGCTTATTTTGTCTGAATCTTGCTCACTTGTCTTGTGATTTTGGATTACGAGCTCATCTGCTGCAGCATTCTATCTGTGAGAATCATGTGCAGCCTTGGTTGAGGGTGTGCTCTCCCGAGCGATTTCCTGTTTGTTATTGTCAGGAATCCAAGGGGTATCACTGTCCTGAGACTAATGTTACCATGTTACCTTACCAGTCTGGGAGTTTCTAGACTACTGGGTTAGGGTTCCTCCCACACAGCTACAGCATTAACTCAAAACTTTATTCCTTTGATATTTAGTCCTCTTTCAATTTCGGGCTCCTGAGGATTTTCTTCCTTGAGAACTTGGCTCTGTTTTTCAATGGGCGCCTGTTATACTTTATCCACAGTTTTTATTAGTGGGAGGAGCTTCAGGTTATTTAGCAAACCTTATTTCCAAAATTATAAGGCTTACGATTTGTTTTTGTCAATTGTTGTGGTCCTTTTGCCTATCATAATGCCTGGGGAAAAGATCGTAAATAAGTATTCTTTTGTTCTTTATTTGTATCCCCTGGTAACCGGGATCTTTAAGCCTTTGCTCTTCCCTCAGTGCCCAGGGCACACAGAAGGCCCTCAGGAAACGACGTTTGTGGAATGAATGGGGAGGACATGCTTTACAAATGAGGACTCTGAGACCAGAGACATGAAATGACTCAAGTCTCTGGCAGTTCAGTGCTGGTTGAGGTGATTTCTAGCTGATGTCATTCATTCATTCACATAGCTGTATTTTCCATAAATTATCCATTCCTGTAGTTACCAGAAGACAGAAGTCCTTTGGTCCTGCCCTTCGAATCTTACTTTATTGGAGAACGTGGTCCTCCCATTCCCTTCTCCAGGGTTCAAGGCATCAATATGTTTGTCTAAGAGGCTCAAGTCTGATGATCTTGGAGGCCTTCTGGATAATAGTGGCTGAGACTGAGAGAGAAAGTGGGGAAGCTGGAGAGGGTGGCCAACCCCCCTGGGCCCCTGTGTGCTTCCATTGCTTCATCTCTGGCCCATGTGCCATTGTTGATGTCCATTCTCCTCTCCCCAACCTCCCCTCCCTCCACTGTTTTTGTTTGTTTGTTTGTTTGTTTGTTTGGTGAAATTTGAACTCTTGGTAAGAGGCCAGTTGTCTTAGCTAAAAATGATTCTCTTGATTTATTCTTCTTGGTGTCAAATAAAATCAAAGTTTGCCCTAACATGAGCCCTCCCTGGCTGGCTAAGAGCGGCAGTTACCTTGGGCAGCATGAGGGTGGTTGTGGAGAGACCCCCCCCACCAAGCTGAAAGTCCAAAGCCTTTAGTTCTTGGACCAGCATCACCCCTATGTGACCTGGGGCAACTCACTTGCCCTCTTTGTACTCAGTTTTATAATCTGAAAAATTGAGAGGATGATTTGTAAAGCCCTCTCCAGCTATGACATCTTGAGGTTACAAAATCAAGTAAGGTACTAAAAAGGGTTTAGGTGCTAGATACTGGTCTGTGTATTAAGGGTGCCTGACAAAAATCCCCGAGCTTCAGTCTCCATCTCTGCCCTTGGCTCAGGCCTGATAGCAGAGTTGCTTGATCATGCAAACATAGGGGCAAGGGGCTTGACATTAGTGCCACGAGTTTAGAATCAAGGGCCCTATCCCCTAGTATGTAGGTGACATCTTGTGGAGACCTCGAACAAAACCGAGGTTCTGTAGTCAGGGAGAATTGGAGGCGGGGATTCATAGCGCTGTCCCGAAGTAGGTCTGTCCATGTCATTGACTTTGATGTGACCATTATGAACAGCATTTTCAGAGACTTTCTAAAAACACAGCCTAGTGGTTGTGCTATAATGGTAGTGAAAACACACAGGTCACAGATTTATAGATTCCGAATAAACAAAGCCAGATACGAATGAAGCATAAAAGACGGGAGGTAGAATAATGGGTGATTTCTCTCTCTCTGGGGAGGCTAGTTTGCTCTGCTCATGGCATGTGTGTGTTTCTTATTGTGAAACTGTATCACGCTTATAGTGGTAAACGATCTGTTTTAAAATAATATTTTAAAGAGTGTTCCATGTTGTGCTGGAGGGAGATGGGAGAACTGGTTGACCCCATGTTCACATCTGGACCCACCAGGGACATCTGTGCTGGCGGGCATCCAGGAAAGGGTGTCGGTGATCCATAGTGGGGGACTTGCACAGCTGACCTCAGGGAGCAGCTGTCAAACAGAGGCTGCGTTGCTTAGAAAAATAAGGACGAGGTCACGATCATGCCCTGAGATGGTCCCAGGGAAAAGGAATTAGACGCTGTCGGAGGGGATGAAGAGGGCAGAAGCAGTATGACTGGGGGAAACCCCAGGCTTGCAGGGACCCACCTGGCTTTAGGCTTAATAGAAGTAAGAGTGGCTGGCTTTGGGAATTGTCCAAGCTTAGCACCAACAGCCGTGGGAGGTGCTGAGCCCAGCCTCACTGGGAGGGTTGATGGAGGCTGCTGCCCATGGCCAGGGACACGTGGTGAGCTTTCTGCAGCGCCGTGAAACTGGAGAAGAGGCCCTCAAAGTCCCCTTCCATCTGTCAAAGGAGAAGGGAAAAGTTGGAAGGAGAGAAATAATTACCATCATGGTTAGGAGAGGGGACCTCCCCAGTGAGTTCAAATCCTGAATCTACTAATTATCTGTGTGATTTTGGATTAATTTACCAAACCTCTTTTTATCTCAGTTTTCTCATCTGTGAAATGGACATAAAGTCAGAGTCACTGTGATAGATGAATGAGAGAGGTATAAAGGGCTTGGTGCAGGGCCTTCTATACAGTGAGCACTCAGTCAATGAGCTGGACAGCAGCAGGTTATTTTTTGGGCCCCCTGCAACTTGCTCAGCAGCCAGGTCACTTACTTCCTCACGAGTCAGCCGTATCATGTTTGGCATCAGCCTCTGTGGGTCAAATGTCATGTTTTGTATTTGGCTGAACTAATTTTATCCCAGATTATTTCTGACAGAGTCAACATTCTTCCCTCTCTCGCCTCCGAATCCCCTCAAAAGGTACACATTCTCTGGGCAGGCTGCTCTCTGAGCTTGGTTTCCTTGGCCTCTCTCCCCACGTCGGTGCCCAGAATGTAATAACAAACCCCGTCTCCCAGCCAGGAGCTGGGTGCCCAGGAATTCCGGCCCCGCTCGGCCAGGTCTGTTTGCCAGCGCATCTGTTTCTAATCAGCACGGTGCAGTGCATTCTTTCTGCCGAGCGAGCGTGCAGGCCCAGAGCCTGGGGACCGCGCTAATTGATTGCTAAATGGATCCTGTCATTTCCAAAAGAGGCCTCCGGACTTGCCCTTCACTCTGCCTCTGCTCCCCCTGGGCCGGAGAGCTTAAGACTTAACTCGTCTGCTGCTTTTGGAGGAGAGGCACTGCCGATCTTGAACTTCAGTTGGAGGAATTCAGGAGAAGCCTTAGAAAAGCCCCTGCTCTCTATACAGAGATTTTCGGCTTAAAAAGCTCTTCCGTGAACACGATCCTCTTTCATTCTCCCAGCAGCTCCCTGGAGTCGGCCCATGGTGTTGGAGAGATGAGAAATATCCAGGTTTAGGCTGTGAGTTGAGTGGCCCTAGGTCACATAGGGTTAGTGGCAGGGATGAGACTGTCTCGAACCCAACTTGTGCCGGATCCAGGTTCTTCCCTGAAGCTCAGCCCATCAGCAGTGTCTGGCCAGGGTTTGTCACTGAGGTTGCCAGGGAGAAATGGGGACAGCCCAGGGTCTGCTGACCAGGCTGCCTGGGACTTCCTGACATCCCAGGCAGCCCAGAAGTACTGTGGGTGTGTCTGGATGGCCTGTCATATGAGAGCACCAGGGTGAGGAAGGTGCACATTCAGGGGTGAAGGACAGCTACCCCTCCCCAGAGAGGCCACAGCTTTCCTCTCCCCACAATAGCCACCTCTCCTCCCACGCCCTTGCTCCAAGGGCCCCAGGCTTCCCCAGCACTTGCTGGAGAAGAAATTGCCATTTGTGTCCTTATCTGTCCCCTCAGCTTGGAGGCAAGGATGGTTGTTCTTTTGTCTCTAAATCTCCTCCTGGAACAGGGTCTGCTCATAGTAGGTGGTCAATACATGAATGTAGAGCAAATGACTCATCCTGAACTTTTCCCTCTGATCTCATTCTCCTTGCCTCTTGGCAGAGTTGATCAGCCAGGATGAGATTAAAACCTGCTCTCAGCAGAGCAGTTTCGCACTCTCGTGCCTCGGCGCCTGATGAAAACCCCCGAGCTTCAGTTTCCATCTCTGCCAAGTGGTAATGATTCCATGTGTCTCTACCTGGGGCTGCTTGCGGACCATTTGAGCTAATGCAAGTTTGAATGCTACACTCATGTAAAGAGGGGTGTGCGTGTTCATTTTAATCGTTAATGGATTCTGGGCTCCATTCTACTCCAGAAGCTTCTTCATTGGTCCAACTGCCAAAAGAGCTTACTATAGAACTGGGGTGCAGAGAAGTTCCATCAGTCTGTAAAACTATGAGCCCTCAGAATAAGTCTTGGTTCAGACTAGGTGCCTCAGAGGGGCAGAAACCAGAAAGGGAGGTCCTTGGCCCCATGGCCTGGATCCTGAGTCCCCACTGCTTCTGTCTCCTCTCCTGTATCCTGATCCTTGCTCGCACGTCAATTCTAACCCTGCTTATGAGATTGAAGAGAACTATACTTGGCTCCTGGATCTCCATCTTCATTGCTGTGTGACTTTGGGGAAACCATTTAACCTCTCTGATCTTATAATGTATAAGATAGGGATAACAGCACATCTTATAGGATAGTTGAGAAGAGTTACTGAAATAATGGACAAAAATAAGCTTGACAGTAGGTGAATGTGTGGGCTGTTCCTGCCATGCTGGAGCGAGCTCCTTGGTCCCTGTCTGTTCTCCCCAGACCTCTGCCATCTGGTCCCCCGTGGACACTGCTCTTGCCATGGCCTCCTTTGCTTCCCGATTGCAAAACCCAAAGACTGCTTCATTCGAATCCGCTAGGCCTCCCTGCAGCATTTGGCACTGTGGCCTACTCCTTCCTGAAAATCTCTTCCCCCTGAATTTCTGGCCTGCAATACTCCCTTGGTTCTCTCCGACTTCGCTGGCCGTTTCTGCCCCGTCTCTCCCATGCAGGCGTCTTCTTTCTCGGCCACAATCCCAGGGCCTGCTCTTCCGTGGAGTCCTGTGTGTGCTTTTCTCAGTCTGCAGAGTTTATACAGAGAAAACACAGTCCTTGCCCATAAGAGCTCCGAGTCTGACGATAGCCTGCTCACTGCCCCTGGAGACTGGCAGGGGCAAAGTGCAATGCTCATTGCTTCTAGATATTAACCCATTTGACACTTGCAGAGTCTGATGGACTGGGGCTTGAACCCAGCCGCAGGGCGGACACTGGAGTGGTGGCAGCAGATAGTCCCTGGCTCGTCTCACCAGCGGGGGAGGAGCTGGGAAGCAGGCCCAGGCTGCACTGTCCATGCCCTGCAGGGCCTGGGGATGGTGTGGGCTGGGCCTGCCCATCAGGCTGGACACAGAGAGAAAACGCTGGGACTCAGAGCTGCAAAACTACCATCTGATCTGCTTTGCCATTTTCTTGCTGTGTGACCCTGGGACAATCACTTTACCTCTCTGAGCCTCAGAGGTGTCAGTGAGGCCTCGTACATAAAAGCATGTATTAGAAAATAAGCAAGTTATTGTCATTCTTGAAGCCCTTTGGACCTCCCACGTGTGCTAGTGGTAAAGAACCCGCCTGCCAATGCAGGAGACACAAGAGATGCAGGTTTGATCCCTAAGTCGGGAAGATTCCCTGGAGGAGGGCACAGCAACCCACTCCAGTATTCTTGCCTGGGGAATCCCCATGGACAGAGGAGCCTTAATTCCTGGGCTACAATCCATGGGGTCGCAAAGAGATGTGGCGGACGCAACTTAGCGTGCACAAAAACACTTTCAAGCAGCCGTCCCCAGTCTCTGGGATCTAATGACTGATGATCTGAGGTAGGACTGATGTAATAGAAATGAAATGCACAATAAATGTCCTGTGCTTGAATCATCCCGAAACCATCCCCCGCAACCTCAGTCCGTGGAAAAGTTGTCTTCCATGAAACTGGTCAGTGGGCCAAACAGGTCTGGGGACTGCTGCTTTAAAGCACGTGATCCGACTGGATCCTGACGGAAAAGGGACTTGCTAGAGAGTCCTGTGAGCCAGAGACCCGCCTGGATCTTCAGAATTCAGTGGGGGGCACCATTCCCTCAGTTCCTCGAGGTGGTGGCGTGGTGCGGGGACCTGCTCGTACCAGGCTCTTCACCTTTGCTATCGAATTTGCTTTGGACTGAAATCCTGGCAACAGTACCATCATGTCCATTGTATAAAAAAGAAAGGTCAGGGCCCCCTGAGAGGTTAGATGACGAGCCGGTGTCCACACAAGGAGTGCATGGGAGCCAGGTTCTGCCCCAGGGCTGTGCTCCTTCCATCTGGTCCCTGCCATCCAGCGCCTTTCCCCGCTCCCATTCACCAGCCGCCAACCCATCCACGGGCTAGTTTCCTGAACGCACCTGCCTCCTGGGAGCAGGGTTAACCGGCCCAGTCCAGGCATTCATTGGCCATGGCCCACAGGGAGGGCTATAAACAAATTAATATTTGGCGGCACCATTTCCCAGAACTTGCTCATCCCTGGAGGAACTGGGGAAAAAGCAAATGAAAGACGTTTTGAATCGGAGAGACTGGTTTGTGGGACATCCTGGGACTTTTGAAGCTCCCCACCTCCCTGCCTGTTACATCACGTCAGATGTGATTTATCAAGCACATGTCTCCTGTGCCAAGTGACTTTGTGTGAACTGTCTCACTTAATGCTGACACCGGTCTCGGGTGGCAGGTACTATTTTTATCCTCGAGTTACAGATGAAGAAACTGAGGCCAGAGGGGGCACAGCTAGTAAGTGGTGGGACCAGGATTCAAACCTACGCAGTTGGGTTCCACAGCCTGAGCTCCAAAGCCCGCATCACAGTGGGGAGGATCAGGGAGGGGCTCGGGGGTGCCTCACAACTCTGTGATTGGCTGGACCTCCTCTCTCCCACCCATCCCCATTTCCAACTGGCCTCTTTCTTGTTCTGAAACCTTCCTTCCATCTCTACTTGGCTGTGCTGCAGGAGATGCTGGCAGAGCCCAGGAGGCCACATCCATGCCTGGTCTGTGCCCAAGCCTCTCTCAGTGTCTCTGGGTTCCTTCTCAGTCCATGGCAGAGTTGGCTAGGAGTTTGTTAACGTGTTAAAGATTTATTCTGCTCTCTGAAGCTTCTCTTCCTTTGCCTTGCACTGTTTATTGAAATTGTTCATAGGACACTGTTAAAGACTAAAACAAAAATCAATAGAAAAATATTTATGGGCTCTGGTAGGACCGCTGTCACGTAATGATGCTTGAAGATGGTTCTCTGAGGTTTGCATTGCTGTCTCCTGATGCTGGGGGCCGGGGCGAGAAGGTGGGTTGTGTGGGGGCGGGGGTGTGTGCGGGAGGCAGGAACCCACTTCTTGGCTCAGTCCTATGGTTTTACACCCTGCTTCCCAAGGATTCAATCTGATGATTCTTCCCGCTTTTGAAGAACTGTGGATTTTCTGAAAGCAGGCCTCTCCCAGGCAAGAAAGCTCAGGAGCCAGCTCCAAAGGTCCTTCCCTGGCTTCTTCCTACATGCTCTCTATTTAGTGTAAAGTCTTCATCATTTCTGGTGTGCGGATGATGCATCCTAGCTTCCAATGTGCGTGCAAGGGTTTCCTCTGCTATTATTTCTGTCATAAACTGTGAAAAGAATTGAAAGTGTGTCTCTGTCTTTTTAAACTTTTGTTTTGGGGCATAGCTGATTAACAACAATGTGATAGTTTCAGATGAATGGCATGGAGACTCAGCCACTCATATACATGTATCCCTTCTCCCCCAAACTCCCCTCTGCATAACACTGAGCAGAGTTCCCCATGCTATACAGTAAGTCCTTGTTGGTTATTCATTTTAAATACAGCAGTTAAAGAAAAAAAAAAGATGTGTCTCAAACAGCTATTTTTCCCAAATTTTAAAATGCAGGTTTCTAAAAGGAACTGTACTGGAAAAAAAAATTTTTTTCCTCCAATATATGTCCCCAAGTGGTCCAAGGGGGCCAGGGTGGGCCTGGGGAAGGTTCCAAGGACAGAGTGGTGACCCAGGGCCGAAACTCAGAGGTGCCAGTGGGCACCTGGCCCGAGCTGGGGACTCAGGTGGAGAAAGGGAAGGGGGCAGCAGAGCTGGACTCACCGGCCTGCAGGTGCCAGCGTGAGGTTCGGACAGGTGACCCTGCAGGGGTGTAGGAGGTGTGTCAAGGCCAGGCAGGACTGTGAGGCCCGTGCTAGGCTTCCTGGAAGGGACGGGGGGCCCAGCCAGGGCAGGGGGCTGCGGTCAGGGGCCAGACCAAGGACCTGAGTTTGTTGACTGTAAACCCAGTTCAAGTGGAATGAAATGTGTGATTCAGAGGCAAAACCAAGCCAGCGCAGTCTCCAGGGTACCTCCAGGGCGAGGGAGGGCAGAGAGAAGGCTCTGCCCTGACCTGTTACAACGTTGCATTCAGTTCTGAACAACACATTTTAAATATTAAATGAAGAGAAATAAGAGTTACATTCACAGGGTTCAAATATAAAAACTAAAACACACCAGAGACTTCCCTGATGGTCCAGCGGGTGAGCTGTGCTTCCAGTGCGCAGGGTGCAGGTTCAATCTCAGGTTGGGGAAATAAGATGCCGTGAGGTGTGGCCAAAAATAAAATTAAGAAAACCCCACCAAACAAGTAAACAGTGAAAAATCTCCCACTCTTCCCTCTTCCTCGCTCAGTCCCCTCTGTAACTATTGTCATTAATTTCTTAAATATTCTCTGGACTTATATAAGGCTTATATAAGAGACTATAAATATGTTTTTTTGTATAAATATCTCCCCTTTATATACTAAAGTTGGAATAATGTACATGTCTTGAGCTTGCTTCTTTATCCTTTATCCTCTTCATGTATGTTAATGTCATCACCCAGGTTTTCTTCCTATTGTGTAACTGAGGAAACTAAAATGAGGAGATGTTAAAGGATCTGACTCACGTTTCCCACTGCTTGAGTGGCAGAACTGGGATTTGAACCTGGGAAACTGGATTCCAAAGTCTGTCCCTACCTTCCCTTCTGACAAGCATGTGGCTGACCCTCTCCTGGCGGGCAGGTCGGTCTCTAACATTGGTGGGGCCAGGGTAAAAGTGCTAGTTAATGTTTATGTGCCATGCATCAAAATAGTTAAAAGATATCGATCAGTAATCCAAAGAATCTAAAGTTATAAGTCAAAACTGCTCATATATATAACACATGAAGAGCTAACTTAACTGTGAATTAACAAACTGTCATATGAAATATCCAGCCTCCGCTCATTCAAATACATCTTCATAACAATACAATTGACATATAAGTTCAAAATATAATTGACAAAATGAAAAATCAATAGAAAGCATATTTTCTTTTATTTAGAGAATACTTTATTAGTTTCTGTAATCAAACCCATGTAGGTAAGACCTTACATATTTAATATAGTGTGTTACCCCTGACTCTCTGTGACCCCATAGACTGCAGCATGCCAGGCTCCCCTGTCCTTCACTGTCTCCCAGAGTTTGCTCACTCATGTCCATTGAGTTGATAATGCCATGTAACCATTTCATCCTCTGTTTTCCACTTCTTCTGTGCTCAATCTTTCCCAGCATTAGAATCTTTTCTGATGAGTCAGCACTTTGAATCAGGTGGCCCAAGTATTGGAGCTTCAGCATCAGTTCTTCCAATGAATATTCAGGACTGATTTCCTTTAGGATTGACTGGTTTGATCTCCTTGCAGTCCAAGGGATTCTCAAGAGTTTTCTCCAGCACCACATTTCGAAAGCATCAATTCTTCAGCTCTTAGTCCTCTTTATGGTCCAGCTCTCACATCCGTACATGGATACTGGAAAAACCATATCTTTATTTGTTAAATATCTTTATTCTGTGTGCATTTGTCATAGGCAAGCCCACATCAGGGGCTCTTCCTGCCCATGTAAGGTTGATTCTGGTAGGAGGAGCAGTTTTCAGTTAACGGTGGTCAGGGTTGCAGGACTTGGGATGTTTAGCATGGGGAAGAAATTATCCCCTTTTTCCCTCTGCCTTGTCTTTACCCCTGTATCTCTCCTTTCCCATCTTGTTTCTTCTTCATTCCCCTCCTCCTTATTGTCCCTGAAGGGGTGTCATGGAGACACTCATCCTACGCTGTTGCAGAAAGTAGGAACCATACGAGGGAGTGGGCAGTACATAGAGGGAACTTTGGACTCAATTGGAGTCGAAGGTTCTAAGTCAGTCTAGCCTGACATTAGATTGAGCAGCTGGCAAAGGAGGTGGGCTCTCTGCCCCCAGAGATACCCAGTCATGGGTTTCTGGTACAAAAAGATTTCTGCATTGGGTAGGGAGTCAGGCTAAAGAGAGAGTCTTTGATTCTGATGCTCCAAGGGAGCCCTCATTCAAGTCTCTGAAGTATCATCCTTTCCAGTCTTGGCATGGCTGCTGAGTGATGGGTTCAGTTCACTCTTTGCAACCCCATGGACTGCAGCATGCCAGGCTTCCCTGTCCATCACCAACTCCCAGAGCTTGCTCAGACTCCTGTCCATTGAGCTGGTGATGCCATTCAACCTTCTCATCCGCTATTGTCTTCTTCTCCTCCTGCCTTCAATCTTTCCCAGCATCAGGGTCTTTCCCAGTGAGTCAGTTCTTCACATCAGGTGGCCAAAGTATTGGAGTTTCAGCTGCAACATCAGTCCTTCCAGTGAATATTCAGGACTGATCTCCTTTAGGATGGACTGGTTGGATCTCCTTGCAGTTCAGGGGACTCTCAAGAGTCTTTCTCCAACACCACAGTTCAAAAGCATCAGTTCTTTGGGACTTAGCTTTCTTTAAGGTCCAACTCTCACATCCATACATGACTACTGGAAAAACCATAGCTTTGACTAGACAGGCCTTTGTCAGCAAAGTAATGTTTCTGCTTTTGAATATGCTGTCTAGGTTTGTCACAGCTTTTCTTCCAAGGAGAAAATGTCTTTTAATTTCATGGCTGTAGTCACCATCTGCAGTGATTTCAGAGCCCAAGAAAAGAAAGTCTGCCACTGTTTCCATTGTTTCCCCATCTATTTGCCATGAAGTGATGGGACCGGATGCTATGATCTTGGTTTTTTGAATGTTGAATTTGAAGTCAACCTTTTTGCTCTCCTCTTTCACTTTCATCAAGAGGCCCTTTAGTTGCTCTTCACTTTCTGCCATAAGGGTGATGTCATCTGTGTATCTGAGGTTATTGATATTTCTCCCGGAAATCTTGATTCTAGCTTGTGCTTCATCCAGCCAGGCATTTCGCATGATGTACTCTGCATATAAGTTAAATAAGCAGGGTGACAATATACAGCCTTGATGTACTCCTTTCCCAATTTGGAACCAGTCCGTTGTTCCATGTTTTGGTTCTAACTGTTGCTTCTTGACCTGCATACAGATTTCTCGGGAGGCAGGTCAGG
>SJYC01069155.1:0-41838 GCA_006408675.1 Madoqua kirkii
GTGATGCCATCCAACCATCTCATCCTCTGTCGTCCCCTTCTCCTCCTGCCTTCAATCTTTCCCAGCATCAGGGTCTTTCCCAGTGAGTCAGTTCTTCACATCAGGTGGCCAAAGTATTGGAGTTTCAGCTGCAACATCAGTCCTTCCAGTGAATATTCAGGACTGATCTCCTTTAGGATGGACTGGTTGGATCTCCTTGCAGTTCAGGGGACTCTCAAGAGTCTTTCTCCAACACCACAGTTCAAAAGCATCAGTTCTTTGGGACTTAGCTTTCTTTAAGGTCCAACTCTCACATCCATACATGACTACTGGAAAAACCATAGCTTTGACTAGACAGGCCTTTGTCAGCAAAGTAATGTTTCTGCTTTTGAATATGCTGTCTAGGTTTGTCACAGCTTTTCTTCCAAGGAGAAAATGTCTTTTAATTTCATGGCTGTAGTCACCATCTGCAGTGATTTCAGAGCCCAAGAAAAGAAAGTCTGCCACTGTTTCCATTGTTTCCCCATCTATTTGCCATGAAGTGATGGGACCGGATGCTATGATCTTGGTTTTTTGAATGTTGAATTTGAAGTCAACCTTTTTGCTCTCCTCTTTCACTTTCATCAAGAGGCCCTTTAGTTGCTCTTCACTTTCTGCCATAAGGGTGATGTCATCTGTGTATCTGAGGTTATTGATATTTCTCCCGGAAATCTTGATTCTAGCTTGTGCTTCATCCAGCCAGGCATTTCGCATGATGTACTCTGCATATAAGTTAAATAAGCAGGGTGACAATATACAGCCTTGATGTACTCCTTTCCCAATTTGGAACCAGTCCGTTGTTCCATGTTTTGGTTCTAACTGTTGCTTCTTGACCTGCATACAGATTTCTCGGGAGGCAGGTCAGGTGGTCTGTTATTCCCATATCATGAAGAATTTTCCACAGTTTGTTGAGATCTACACAGTCAAAGGCTTTGGCATAATCAATAAAGCAGAAGTTGATGTTTTTCTGGAATTTGCGGGAGTGATGGGTAGGGGTGTGGCTGGTGGCCATGGGTGAGTGGAGATTTGAAGATTAGCCAACCGCAGACCAAAATAGCCACCCCTAACCTCAGTGCACCTGAACTCGAGGATTGAGATTCCCAGCAATGTCCTGGGTAGGATATGCCCCAGCCTCCCATCTCTGCACCATTTCCTGAGAAGGCATTTGCTTTCCCAGTCAAACTTGCTCCATTATTAATGATCAGAAACTCACTGATAGGAGGCAGCCTGAGGCTGTGGGGAGAGGACTTCCTGCCTCAAAGTCAAAGAAATGGTTCAGTGCCAGTTCTGCCACTCACTAGCTGTGTGAACTTGGGATATATATCAGATAAGGCAGATATATTTATTGAGACTCAGTTTCCTCTGCTGTCAGTGGCAATAGTAACAGCCCCATCTGCTATACAAGGGTGTTGGCAGGGGCAAAGGGGAGAATGGGTCTGAACATGGTTTGTGGATGAAGGGATATCATTCTGCTCCCCCATTGGCTATCTAGCATAAGAGGTTGTCCCTGTCCTATTTTAGAGGACTTTCAGAATTGATAGGAAGCAGGCCCTCTCTTACTAAGAGACGCACAGGTAGAAGATGGTCTTCTCCTCCACTCCCTGGCACATAGGGAAGGCCAGTGACCTAGATGCAACTCTGTGCTCTTGCCTGGGTCCTTGAATTCTGAAGGAGTGACAAAAAGACCCTTTGTACTTCCAGGGAGAGTTAGAGATTTCTCACGTAGTGGTGATAATAGAGGGGTCTGGAGTCCAGTGCTGATCACGTCAGGAATAGCAACTATGAAAGTCTAACCACAGCAGCACCAGTTATGGGTGCAGTACACAATTGGGTTCCTTCACAATATTTATTTTTTTCCTTCTTAAAAGAATCACAATTTTATTCAGTTATCATTTCTATCCCAGGTGATTCACGTCATGCCTTAAAGGAAAGCTGATCTCATTCCAACTTTAGGGATGGAACTGATTGATCTAAATTTAAGAAATCTCATCTCTCTTAACAGGGGTAATTTCAGAACTCCAGAATAAGCCAATCAATTCCTTTAACCATAGCTATTGGTCAGTGCTGGGCACATGAGTTAGGTTGGACCAGTCAGATGAAGAGGGAGACTGATTCCATGATTAAGGAAGAGGCTCATTGGACTTGAACACCTAGAATTTTGACAGCATTCCAAAAAGCCCCTGTGTGTACCTTTTCCATTAACAACCCACTCCTTCCTCCCAGAAATAACTACCATTCTGACTTCTCTTACTTTTCATTTTATATTTATCTACTTGACAGTGATGGCTTAGTTCTAAATTGTGTCCAGTTCTCGTGGCCCCATGGACTGTAGTCCATCAGGCTCCTCTGTGTATGGCATTTCCCAGGCAAGAATAATGGAGTGGTTGCCATTTCCTTCTCCAGGGAATCTTCTTTACCCAGAGATCATACCCAGTTTCCTGCATTATAGGCAGATTCTTTACTGACTAAGCCACCAGGGATTGTGGCACTCAGAATCTTTAGTTGCTGCGTGTGGCATCTAGTTCCCTGACCAAGGATCAAACTTGAGCCCCCTGCATTGGGAGCATGGAGTCTTAGCCACTGGACCACCAGGGAAGTCCCTTTTCGTTTGATTTTAACACCCATGTATTCATCCCTAAATAATATCAATATATTTTGAATGTTTTGACATATGTAAGATTTTTAAAAGAAATTGAATTATGCTAAACGTATTCTTTTGTATTCATTGTTTGTTCAGCATAATATTTGTAAGCTTCATGTTTCACATATATAGCTGTAGTTTGCTCATTTTGTTTCTGTACAGTACTCCATTTATGAATATACTATAAGTCATTGACATGGAGGTTTAACTGATCTGATTAACAAGAAATCTGCGTGAACACTCATTTTTCATGGCTCTTGGTGAAGAGATGCCTGAGTCTCTCTAGGTATGCTTGTAGTCAGCTTTACCAGAAAATGCCAAGTTGTTCACCAAGGTGGTTACCCCAACTTACATGTCTTATAAGAGAGTTCCTGTAGCTGTGCATCCTCCCTAAATGCTTGGTAGTGTCAGATTTTTATTGTCAGTGTGATATATATATATAGTAATAGCTCTCTGTCATTTCGATGTGCATTTTCCTGATTATTAATGAGATTGAGCACCTTTTCACATGTTTGTTAGCCATTGTATTTCCTCTTTTACGAAATGTTTAGAAAAACTTTTGACAATTTTCTGTTGGGCTGTCTGTTATGTGTACAGTGTTTTTATGGTAATTAATTTTTCCTTTTCATTGTGTTAAAGTACATGTGATGTAAAATTTACCGTCTTAACCATTTTTAAGCTTAAGATTCAGTGGTATTGTTGTGTAGCCTCCACTACCATCCACCCCCATAACTCTTTCATCTTTTCAGCCTGAGACTCTACACCTGTTGAACAATAACTCCCCATTCTCTGCTCCCTCTCAGTCCCTGGCAACCACTGTTATTTATATAGTTTTGATTTACTTTTTTGGATCAGTTCTATGACTTGCAAAATATAGCTTCTCTCACTCCGTGAGTGGTCTTTTTTGCTCTCAAGAACAGTAGTTCTTCCTTTTTAAATATAGTTGAGATTGCTAATGTTTTCTTTTTGACTTGTGCTTTTTGTCCATGCATTTAAGAATTTCGTTTCTACCCTATCACCTTGAAGATATTATCCCAAATCATTTTTGTAAACTTGTCTCTAACATTTAGGCTTTGACCCTATCTGGAATTGATATTTGTGTATGGTGTGAGGTAGGGGTCCAATTTTCACCCCCTAATCCTCCCTAAAGAATGCTCAGCTGTCCCAGCACCATTTATTGCAAAGTCTGCTCTTCCGCTCATGCTCTGCAAACCATCTCAAGTGTCCATGTAAGCACAAGCCTACTTCTGGGCTCCTCTTCTGTTTCATTGGTCTATTGGTCTGTCCCGGAGCCAGTACCACCCCATCTTAATTACTACAGATTTATAATAATCTTTATATTTCATTAACCAAATTCTCCCCCATTGTGGGAAACATTTGAAGAATGTCTTGATGGTTCTTAGTCCTTTGCATTCCCATATAAAGTTTAGAATTAGCTAATCAAATTCCACAGAAGAAAACAAGCAGCTGGGATTTTTAATGGGATTGCAATGAATCTATAAATCAAACTAGGGAGACTGTTGAGTTTGTCAGCCCACAAACATGGTGCATTTCTGCTTTTATTGAAGTCTTTTAAAATATAGCTTTACCGAAGTAAGACTGACATGCACATAACTGCACATATTTAAAGTGTGAGACGTGATAAGTTTTGACATCTGTGAACCCCATGAAACCAGCACTACAAACAAGATGACGAACAAATCCATCAGCCCCGGAGGTTTCTGCATTTCTGTTGGTGATCCCTCCTCCCCGGCCCTGCCCATCTTCCTTTCCACAGCGCTGAACGGCTTTTTATGTGCTTATTTTCCATCTGTGTATCTTCTTTGGTGAAGGGTCTGTTCACATCCTTTGCTCATTTTTAGCTGGGTTGTTTTCTTATTACTGAGTTTCAAGAATTTCTTATATTCTGGATATAACTCCTTTGCAAAGATTTTTTCCCTCAGTCTGTGGTTTGTCATTTCATTCTCTTAAACAGTATCTTTTGAAGAACAAGGCTTTCATTTTAATGAAGTCCAGTTCATCAATCTGCTTTTATGAGCTGTGCTTTAGTTCTTATATGTAAGAAACCTTCGCCTAACCCAAGGTTGCAAAGGTTTTCTCCTATGTATTCTTTTCATTGTTTTAGTATTGACATTTAGGCTTATAGTTTGTTTTGAATTAACTTTTATATATGATACATGGTATGGATCAAACAGACATGGGGTATTTTTGTTCTTGAAGTGAAGTCGCTCAGTCGTGTCCGACTCTTTGCGACCCCATGGACTGTAGCCCGCCAGGCTCCTCTGTCCATGGAATTATCCAGGCAAGAATACTGGAGGGGGTTGCCATTTCCTTCTCCAGGGGATCTTCCCACCCCAGGGATTGAACCCAGGTCTCCCACACTGTAGACAGATGCTTTACCATCTGAGCCACCAGGGAAATCCTCCCTTTTTTTTTTTGTTCTTACTGAAGCCTTTTGAAAATCTCAATATAGGTTTACAATTATACCACAAAGAGACTGCATATTTTTGATAATTTTCTTCTCCATAATTAATTTATTTGCTCTTGTAAATAGCATATTTTAAAAACATTTTTTATACTTTTGGCTTCTGGTATAATAAAACCATGAATGACTTCACATATACTGATTTTTATATCTAACAATATTGTCAAACTTACTAATTTTAATAATTCTTCTATAGATCCCTTTGTATTTCCTGTGTGCAAAATTTATATTTGTAAATTATGACAGTTATATTTTTCCTTTCCAATTCTTTTACTTCTCTTTTGCATAAAATTTGTAACATATTTTCTAGGTAAATTGACCCTTTTTGCCGTTATGAAGTGACCCTCTTTAGCTTTCCTAATGTCTTTTAACCTAACTTAATGTTTATTTTGTCTGATAGTAGTAAAATGACTGTAATAATGAATGCAATATACATAAGCTTTCTTGGGCTTTCCAGGTGGCTCAGTGACAAAGAATCTATCTGCCAATGCAGGAGACACAGAAGATGCTGGTTCAGTCCCTGGGTTGGGAGGATCCCCTGGAGAAGGAATGGCAACCCACTCCAGTATTCTTGCCTGGAAAATTCCATGGGCAGAGGAGCTGGTGGGCTACAGCCCAGGGAGTCTCAAAGAATTGGACACAACTTAGCGACTGAGCTGCTGCTGCTAAGTCGATTCAGTCGTGTCCGACTCTGTGCGACACCATAGATGGCAGCCCACGAGGCACCGCCGTCCCTGGGATTCTCCAGGCAAGAACACTGGAGTGGGTTGCCATAAATTTTCTTAGGGTAGGGTTTACATGGTTTATCTTTTCCTGTCCTTCTTCATTCACCCTTAATGTAGTCTTCTGTCTTTTGTAAACAGCACACAGTTGGGTTTTTCTTTTTACTTTACTCATTTATTTATTGGCCACACTCAGAAGCGTGTGGTGCTTCCTAACCAGGGACTGAACGTGTGTCTGCTGCAGTGGAAGTATGGTCCTAACCACTGGACCACCAAGGAAGTCTGGATTTTTCTTTTTAAAGCATGTTGATAATCTTTATCTTTAACTGGAGTATTTATATAATATGTATATATATTGGGTTTAAATTTACCACTTTATTTTGCTATTTATCCTGCCTGTTCCATATTGGTTTTTTCCCCTTCCTTTCTTGCCTTCTTTTGAAATAATTATAAAAACCTTAAGTCCACTGTTTAAAAAAATCCTCTTTTTCCACTATTTTAATGAAGGTGCAGCATGCATTCTTAACCTATCAAGGTCAAAAGTTAATCTAAACCTTTGCTTTCCTCCCAAACAATAGAAGACTCTTAAATCAGTTAGACTCTATTCACCCCCTCCCAGTGTAGACTGTTGCCTTATACATTTATTCTGTTATTTGTGTGTGTGTTGTTCAGTCTGATGTTAGAGTAGACATCTAGTCACTAAAACATATGCTAGGCATGTCAAGTAGAAGATTTAATTGGGAAATTTGGTTATAAAATTGTTGGAAGGCCTGGAGGCGCAAAACTGGGGCTTGAAGGTAAAGGGATAAATTGGGAGTGTGGGATTAATATATACACACTACTAAATATAAAACAGATAGACAATAGGACCTACTGTGTAGCACAGGAAACTATATTCAATAGCTTGTAATAATCTACAATGGAAAGGAGTCTGAAAAAGAACTCATATGTATAATGAATCACTTCACTGTACCCCTGAAATTATCACAACGTTGTAAATTAACTATAATTAAAAGCTCTGTAAAAACTTGGCCCTCCTATCCCACCCGCAATCATGAGAGAGGGAACAGAGGGCCCTGCTCTCCCTTGGGAGTTGAAATCCAGGCCTTGGCTCCTTGCTTCCAGTCCAGCACTGGAGGACCTTGCAGTTACAGCCTCTGCCCGCCGGCCCCTCCCCACTGTTGCACATTTCCCCTCCTTAACTGGGTCAAGGTGAGGCTGCCCCTTTCTCTTGAGCACATCTCTCTTGCTGTACTAGAAAGGCTAGGCTGCAAAGTAGAAGGACTGCTTTGTACCACCCCATCCAGTCTCTTCTCCCATGGCCTCCATCCCTTATTCTGCACCTGGAGTGTATAGTACTACTGGGTTAGCCAGAAAGTTCATTTGGGTTTTTCTGTAAGATGTTACAGAATGAACAAAAATCCGAATGAACATTTTGGCCAACCCCATAACAGGCAGAGACTGAGCTGGCTCCAGCAGAGAGTGGACAAGCCACGTTCTGCCTCCTCTGACATAGGAATTGTTCCTTCAGCTTGAAGGAACTCAAAAGTGCCTCAGTTTGCCCCCAGAGATGTCATTGCCTCCAGGTGTGGGTGAAGATGTAGACACCAGCTCTTTGTGTACTGGAATCGGGGTCCAGGTGAGGGTGTTAGTGGAGGGGAATGTGCTCTTACTTTATGCAAGCCTCGGTGGGGTGCCCTTGCCACTAGTCCAGTGAGCGGGCAAATTCTCAGTGCTCTGGGCGGCTGCAGCTTGAGTACCTGGGACAGAATGAAGCAGCCAACTCCTCAGGCTCCATCCTGAGGCTCCTCCCGCAGCCTCCATGGAAACTCAACTCCATCTCTGTTTTATATCTTAGCCAGCTGGAGCCCACACTTGCTTTCTTTTTTAAACATTTGTTTGATTAAAAGTCATTTAATTGCTTAATATACAAATAGTACAGATAAATTCCCCCTTGACCTTCCTTTCCAGAGATAAGGGGATTCTGTTATCAGTTTGGTGTTTATCTTCCCAAATCCTTTTTTATGACTTTATATACATGAACATGTGTATGTAACTGCTTTGTCTAATTTGTTAAATAGAAATGATTTACTATGCATTGTTTTGCAATCTTTTGCGATCTGTTTTTCCTCCCGTTATTTATGTATTTATTTGGCTTTGCTGGGTCTTAGTTGCGGCAGCCAGGATCTTCAGTCTTCACTGCGGCAAGCCGGATCTAATTCCCTCACCAGGGATCAGGCTCCCTGCATTGGGAGTGTGGAGTCTTAGCCACTGGACTAGCAGGGAAGTCCCTGCAATCTGATTTTTTTTAAATTAGTTTTAGAGATCGGTCCCACCAGTGTAATTATCTTTCTATCCATGTTCCTTTTTTGCGTGCGTGTGTATTTAATTGACATATAACATTTTATTAGTTTTAGGTATACAGCATAGTGATTCAGTATTTGTATATATTGGGAAATGATTACCATAATAAGTCTAGTTAAACGTCTGTCACCATAAATAATTGCATTTTGTGTGTGTGTATGGTGATGAGAACTGCTAGGATTTATTCTCATAGCAACTTTTAAATAATATAGTATTATTAGAGTCATTGTGCTGTACATTGTATTTCCATGACTTATTTGTCTTATAACTGGAAGTTTGTACCTTTTGACTCCCTTCATCTATTTTGCCTGCCCCCACTCTCTTATCTCTGGCAACCACCAGTCCATTCTCTGCATCTATGAGTTCAGTTTATTTTAGATTTCACACATAAATGAGATCATATGGTATTTGCCTTTCTCTGAGTTACTCTCTGTAGCATAATGCCTTTAAGGTCCATCCATGGTGCCCCAAATGGCAAGCTTTTCCTTCTTTTTTACAGCTAAATAATTATCCATTGTGTACGTGTGGGGTGTGTGTATTGCATTTTCTTTGTCCATGCATCCAGTGATGGACATGCAGGTTGTTTATGTATCCTGGCTATTGCAAATAATGCTGCAGAGACCACAGGGATGCAAATCTTTTCGAATTAGTGTCTTTGCTTTCTTTGGATAAATACTCAGGGGTAGGATTACTGAATATTTTCAAAAAATTGAATATTGTTATTCGAGTTTTAATTTTTTGAGGAACCCTCTATATTGTCCTCATTTTTAAAAATAGTGCAGAGACTTCTTTGGAAAGGTGAGGCTGCTGTGGTCTGTGTAATCTTCTTTTATTGGTGGGCAGAGTGGGCAGTTTCCAGGGCTTCCTGACCTCCAGGCGTGCAGCAGTTACCGTTGCTGGCTGTACCTCTCTCAGGCTGAGAGTGCCTTCTCCCCTGCTTTGCTTGTATCCTTGCCTTCTTCCGCTTCCTTCCCCACCTCTGAGGCTGGTCAAATTCGCAGCCACATCCAGTAAGATAAAGGCTTTGGCGATTCCTTCATAGATCAAAGTTCCAGTCAATTCTGGGCTTCAAAATCTCCCACTTTACAAGTCAGTAAGCAAATTTCTGGAGCCTTCCACTAGGGGACAAGTTCTAGAGCCCTATCCCCTGACCCCTTCTCTGGCTGGATTCCCAAGGATGCCAGGGCTTTTTCTTTTCTGGGGTGGGTGGCAGTCCTGCCACAGCAGAAGTGGGCTATGTGATTTAGGCCCCCAAAGCCAGCCACACCACTGGGCACTTCTCCTTGACTGTAGCTGACACACGTCACACTCCTATCGGGATATATCCTTTTCTGCTCAAGTCTGATAAATTTCCTTTTCTCTCATAAAAGGAAGCTGGAGTTGTCACTTCCATTTTTAGCGGTGGATAGGAGTTGGCTCGCAGCGTCTGGGGTGAGGGATGTGGGGAGGGCCAGTTAGACAGGAGAACGAGGATGTTATCTCTCGGTAGCTGAGCCAGGAATGAGAAGGAGGACCATAGTCGTAAGAATCTTCTACAGTAGAGCGAAGTTACCCAGAGGGTGGGCCAACCTTCCAGATGCTGGCTGCTAGAGTGGGTGGCTGTGCTGTATTTTCTTCAGGGGGATACCCCGTTCATGTGACCGACGTCACAGGGTCTCCTCAGTGGGGAAAACATGCAATTGTGAGTCTGGAGATGTTGGCCTGAATCCATATGACTTCCTCAACCTCTCCAAGCCTCAGTTTCCGCATCTGTAAAATAGGGAGAGTATCATCTACCCCCACCCCCAAATAGTTGCTGGAATGGTTGAATGAGGTCACTTAGATTTTAAAAACCTTTAAAACCTAGCAGAGTGTCCGCGTGTCCTATGATGGAACTAGAATCTGATTCATCTGTAACGCAGCCAGCATGAGGTCATGCTGGAAGGATGGGAGAGCCAGGGGACGGGTGAGAAATATGTCCAATGGAGGGAAGGGCCTTGAGTCCAGAGCTCTGGGTTTGTCTTGCTCCCTTTGTTTCAGTTCAAGGCTCACCAGACAGCCTCTGGTTGCTAGTTTGCTTTCCTATTGACCTTGATCTGGGCTTCAGGACATGAGCCACCTCCAGGATATTAGGCAAGTTCGTGTTGGTGGTTTATGGCTCATCTTAACTCTGCACTATGTCTCATTAACCCCTTTTCACTAGGGAGAAAACCGAAGCTCAGAGATGCTAGGGGGCTGGCTCAAAGGCACTCTGTTGGGAAGCAGAGAAGCCAGGGTCTGTCTGACCCCAGCTTCCCGTGTCCTCCCACACCATACTCCCTTCCAGAAGCATGGCCTCAACCCTGGAAAGGCATTACTGTAGCTTCTGAATGGGCAGTGGAGACTTAACCCTGGGTCTTGTTCCTCATCCCCTTCTTTCCAGCCTGAGCCCCACCTCTACCCTCTAGTGACTTGAGAAAAATGAAGCTCCTGAATTTCCCAGACCTTGAGCCTGTGTGACTCAGCAACCCCGAAGGAGAGGGTCCCTGAGATCCACCTGTCACCCACAGACATTGCTTCACACGAATAGTCTTTCTTAACAGCTACGAACCCGTCAGCTGACAGGGTCAGGAGCCTGCCAGCTCGGCTGGGGCTGGAGGGCGGACGGCAGCCAAGCCCACTGCTGGGGTTTGTGTAGCTACCCTGCACATAGGGTGACTGCTTGTCCTCATTTTCCCAGGGAAGCCCTCAGTCCCTGGAAAATCTGGATGGCTAGTCCCCTCCCTGCAGGCCCATGGAGAGAGATGGTGGACAGGCCAAGGAGGTGGCTCTGTTTGCCCTGTAGGTTCACCCTCTGACCTGGACACTTGGCAGAAATGGGAACCTGTCACACTCTCCTCCCTCTAAAGACCCGTGAATGGGCTCAGAGCATGCAACCATCAGGGGAGTCTGGCCCAGCTTGCACTCACGTAGCAGGGTATGTGGGGACAAGGGAATAACAGTTTTAGGGGAAAGTAGGGCTGGACTTTTTCAGCTCTCTTCTCCTTTTCCCAAAGATGATCCATTCTGCCTCCTTGGCCAGGGCACCGCCCACTTCTGTCTGGCCCTCGTCCAGTGCTCTCCTTTGGCACCGAGAGGTCACCTCTGGCCTGGCTCTTACAAGCACTGCGTTTTATGGCGAGCACGTGGCTGGGGCTTGAGGGGACACCATGACCTTTGTCCTGCTGCTTCAGCTCTAACACTCAGAAGGTCGGTGCATGGGACATTGCAGGTCATGCCAATGAGTGGCCAGTGGGAGGACTCGCGCTTGCTGGCCACTGCTGGCAGGTCAGAGCCTGGACTTTGAAGGGGCCATGAAAAACAGTTTGTTCCCTGGTCTGTCAGGGTCTGACTCAGGCAAAATAGCAGCCCCTAAAGATGTCCACCTCCCAACCCATAGAACTGTGAGCATGTTACCTTCCATGGTTAAATGGACTTTGCTGGTATGGTAAAGTTAAGGATCTCTGCATGGGGAGATTACCCTGGCTTATCTGGGTGGGTTCAGTGTCAACACTGAGGGGTCCTTTCATCAATAGGACAAGAGGTCAGAGAGTGCAGGCAGTAATGTGACAACAGGCCAAGATTGGAGCCATGTGGCCACTGCTGCCTTCCAGCAGCGTCTAGAAGCTGAATGAGTCAAGGAACCGATTCTCCCCTGGAGCTTCTAGAAGGAACCAGCTCACCAAATCCTTGACTTGAGCCCTGTGAGATTCATTTCACACTTCTGATCTCCAGAACTGAAGATTATTTGTGTCATTTAATGCACTGAGTTTGTGGCACTTTGTTACAGCAACCACAGGAAACTCATACGGTGTGGTGCAAGTAAGGTATGATCACTGTTGCTGAGGTGGGCCTGCCTTTACTCAGTGAGGTGCGGTGTGGATCAACTTAGCGTGGAGCCTGGAGTACACACCCAGTGCCCAGTGGAGGGGCCCCTGGGCCTCATTCCTATCCTGTTGCAGAGGAACAAGTTGGTACCCTGAGAGGGAACTGATCAGACTTATTTTTTTTTAACTTTTTATTTTGCATTGGAGTAGAGATTAACACAGCTTCCCTTGTAGCTCAGCTGGTAAAGAATCTACCTGCAATGCAGGTGACCCCAGTTTGATTCCTGGGTCAGGAAGAGCCACTGGAGAAGGGATAGGCTACCCACTCCAGTATTCGTGGGCTTCCCTGGTGGCTCAGCTGGTAAAGAATTTTTCTGCAACGTGGGAGACCTGGGTTCTATCCCTGGGTTGGGAAGATCCCATGGAGAAGGGAACGGTTACCCACTCCAGCATTCTGGCTTGGAGAATTCCATGGACAGCATAGTCCATAGGGTCGCAAAGAGTTGGACATGAGAGATTAATAGTGTTGTGATAGATTCAGGTGGACAGCAAAGGGACTCGGCCATACATATACATGTATCCATTCCCCCCAACACCTTTCCCATCCAGGCTGCCACATAATAGCATAAGAACGGATCTGACTTCTGAACTAGGTCCTTGCTGCTCAGAGGTGGTCCACAGAGCAGCAGTACCAGCGCCACTTGGAAGGTCATTTAAGCTACAGACATACTGAGTCAGAGTCTAGAGTTCCACAAGATCTCTAGATGGTTCGCACACACAACAGTGCTTGAAAAGTGCTGACCCTGAGGGATCCCTGGGTCCTCAGATCGTCAGTGAGACAGATGCCGCTCTTACCACCAACAGGCAGAGCAGACAGACAGGCTGAGTGAATTGTTAAGGCACACACAACTGGTGAGCGGAGGATCCAAGGCTCACACGCTGGCAGGTCTGACTCCAGAATCGGTGTCTTTGCCAACATTCGGCAAGGTGTGACATAGAAGTGGTCCAGGATGTAACAAAGTGCCACAAACTCAGTGCATTAAATGACACAAATAATCTTCAGTTCTGGAGATCAGAAGTGTGAAATGAATCTCACAGGGCTCAAGTCAAGGATTTGGTGAGCTGGTTCCTTCTAGAAGCTCCAGGGGAGAATCGGTTCCTTGACTCATTCAGCTTCTAGACGCTGCTGGAAGGCAGCAGTGGCCACATGGCTCCAATCTTGGCCTGTTGTCACATTACTGCCTGCACTCTCTGACCTCTTGTCCTATTGATGAAAGGACCCCTCAGTGTTGACACTGAACCCACCCAGATAAGCCAGGGTAATCTCCCCATGCAGAGATCCTTAACTTTACCATACCAGCAAAGTCCATTTAACCATGGAAGGTAACATGCTCACAGTTCTATGGCTGTCTCTTATACACATCTGGGGCTACTCTTCATATGGTGCCCGGGCTTCTCGTTACAGTGGGTTCTCTTCTTGCTGAGCGCAGGCTCTAGGCACACAGGCTTCAGCAGCTGCAGCCTGCCGGCTCAGTAACCAAGGTGCACAGGCCTAGCTGCTCCATGGCACGTGGGATCGTCCTGGACCAGGGATGGAACTCATGTCCCCTACATTGGCGGGTGGATTCTTTACTGGACCACCAGGGAAGTCCCATGTGCATCTTTATCTTTCTCTTCCTCTCACTTCTCACCATTTTTCCTCCCTCCCTGCTCCCCCTTCCTTCCTCCTTCCTCTTCATTTCCTTATTTCTTTCCTTCTTTCCTCACTCACTGAGCACTCCTCTGAGCCGGGCCCTAGTATATAGGAAAAGCCTTGCTCTCAAGGGACCCACATCTGGTTGAGCATGACAAGCACCTGGGGCTTCAACTTAAGGTTCTGATACCTGGCCCCACCCCAGACTCCCTGAGTCAAATTCTCATGGAGTGGGGCCTGGGCTTGAATATTTTGAAATTACCCCTGTGGTGATTCAGATGCAGCAGATCCACAGATGAGGGCTGAGAAAAAGTGTTGAGGACAACAGTAAACAAAGAAAAGGGCAATGAACCCTGGTGAATGGGATGAGGAGGGTCCGCTGCTAAGGACCAGGAGGACTTCACAGAGGAGGTGACTGAAGTGGGTTTTAAGGGATACCTAGGAGTTTCCCAGGAGGACAAGGTTTGGATGGGGGTGGGAAAGGTTTCTTTGGTCAAGAAAACAGTTTTTGCAAAGGCATAAACACAGGAAATAGTGACATATTTGGGAAACTGTAAGTAACTCAGTGTGGTTGAAGGGTCAGGCAGAGAAGAAGGCTGGAGAAAGGCCAGAGTCAGGTCATGAGGTCAAGAGGAGAGTCTGGATATGACCCTGCAGAGATGTGCTATCCAGGCTCCGCCACGGGGCACCTTCTCTGGACCAGTGGGCTTTACCTGCTCTCTGAATTCTGGCATTGTCTCTTGTTATTCTTTGCTCTTGAGCTCCCACCCTCTGTTGGCCGCCTTGTCACCTGAGTGTTAAAGTGAGTCTTCATTTCCACTTTTTATTCTCACAATCATGAAACTGGTCTACTCCCTGACCTGTGAGAAAACTGAGCCCCGGAAAGAGAAAGTGACTGAAAGAATCCCTCAAAAAACCTGGATCCTCAAAAAACCTGGAGCAAGGCCCAAACTGGAGCCAGGCTGCTTACTCTTGTCTGATTACGACCTTGTGTACTTGTATTCTCAGGCTGTCCTCCTGTGTTTTTACCAAAGGAATGAATCAGGAAGCAACCTCAGACTGCTGAGGGGTGGGACAGGTGAGGGCTCTCAGCTCCCCTGAATCTCATAAGCTTTGTGACTTCTTGGCCTGCCTATGGGCCAGTGGCTGGGGGTAACTGCTCCCAACAGTGGCCACCTGGAGGGCTCAGCCCAGTTCCTTCAGGGGTCGCACCACCCTGAGCATGAAATAGGACTGTGTCAGGTGAGCGGGAGGCCTGGCATGACGGCAGCGAGCCTGCCGAGGGGCAGCTCACGGAGCCTGGGGAGCCCTGCGGCCGACCTTTGCCAGTGAGCTGGGGCCTCAGCCACGGTCTCTCTGGGTCTCCTCTCCTAGCAACGAAGTCCCAGCTGTCTTTATCTTTCCCCAGATGACCCGTTTTGTCCCTTAATCATCATTTTCGCTTCTCTGCACCCTTTCCCCACATTTTTTCAAATGTCCCAATCCCACAGGGACCTGTACTTTGCCAGCATCTGAGACTGGAGCACATGAAGCCAGAGCAGGTCATTCAGTCCTGAGTCCATCCACTAGCATGACGTTTCCCAAGGGGACTGGGCACACTGGTGCTGTGATGGGTAATACGGAGAAGCCGCAAGGCTCGGGTTCAAACCCCAGCCCTGCTTCTGAGCTGTGGAACCTGGAGTTGGATACCGAACCTCTTGAACCTTCATTTTCTTCTCTTTTTCAAATGGGGCCTATACCACCACCCACTCCCCTGGAGGAAGCTGGGCTCTCCCAAGTTTATTTACCTTCCCATGCCCCGTGCCCAGGGTTATTGTGGGCATGAAGCCAGTGTGGGCTCCTTCACCTTCTGAAGAACCTCATTCACTCCCAGCCAGCTGCTTTCTGTGAAACTTGCAAAGCTTCTAATAACATGCTTTTAGTGACCTAATATGCAGCATTGGCACTTAAGTGAAAGCCACATGACTGTGGTCAGGTTCCTTCCTCTCTGAGCCTCTGCTTGTTCATCTGTGAAATGGGGATGGTTATCCCGGAAATGGCTGACCTGGATATGTAAGACCCAGATATGATATAGCTGACTGACAGATGTCATCCCTTATATGACCCTGCTTCGAGGCCACAGTGACCCATCCTGGCCAGTTGGAGCCCTTCCCTGGAAACTACCAAGCTGGGTTCAGGAGGAGACCTTCCTTCTGTGGGCAAAGCTGTAAGGGTGAGTCTGAACGCTACTCGGAGGCCATTTTCCTCTACCATATGGGAACCTGGGTCTGTGGTGAAAGATCAGTTCTACAAACCAAGGAGCAGTCTCAGAGGCAGAGAGAAAGCCTGAATGCATCTGAGATCCGGTTTCCAGTCAGATGTGAGCAGGCTCTGTCCCTGCCTTCTCACCTTTTGCGCTTGATTATTTTCTGGAAACTTTCCACCATAGTTTCACCCGTCTGCTTAATCTAGTTCAAATCATGATTTGTCTCTTGTACCCGGCCAGAACGATAGATCAGGTTTGTGCTATAAACCCTATTTTCAAGTGAGCAAACTCAGGCTCAGAGAAAGTTCCAGAAGCTGAGGCTTGCCTAGAGTTACTTGGGCAATGAAAGCAGAGCTGGGAGTTGAATTTGGGACCACCAGGGCCTAAAGCCAAGCCTTTCCCTCTGGCCCATGCTGTCTCCTGTGGGCCACGCCGGGCTTCTGGGAGGAACACCTTTGTTTCTTTCCATATCAGCGGAGTCTGGCAGGAAGACAGAAACCATGGCAGAATTTCTTCAGAGGAAATTTAATATGAGTATTGATATTAAGCAGAAAAAGAAATCTGGAGAAAAGAACTATAGAAAGCAGCTTTCACCTCCTGGGAAGAGGCTGGGGTACCAGAGTCTAATAGCTTGGAGGGGCCCCTGGAGCTGAAGCTTAGACACTGAGGAGGGAGACACCCAGCTCTGGGGGTGCTGCGGAGCTGGTATGGCAGGGCCGGTTCTGGGGTGATGAGCCCGAAGTCTGGACTTTGGGCTCCACCTCAGTATATTGTGTGAAGGGAACAGGCTTCCCACACACCTGCACCCCACCCCGCTCCCCCAGTACTTGGTCTAGGTCTTCGGCAGAGGCTCAGCGAGCCTGGAGAGCTGGCTTGGTGCCATCTGTGGAGACTTAGCCAGTCCCTGGTCAGGGGTGGGATTCACTGTGGCCACAGGAACCTCCCTATTCTCTCTGGAGGACACCTTATCCCAGGTGCGTCTGCTCAGACACAGGGGCTGACAGACCCTCTCCCTGGGGCCCCATCCCTGCCCAGGCAGGGGTGGGGTCCTGTCATTCACTGGGCTAGACTCTGAGGCCTGGGAATCCTCCGGGTCCGGCAGCTGTTCACCCTCAAAGCTGCTTGAAGCAGCCACTCTCTCCCCAGTCTAGTTTTCTCTTCCCACCTACTTACTTTTCTTGTCTGATGTAGAAGAAAGAGGATGAGATCTGGGCATTAGTCATCCTTGACACTACCACTTCCTGACTGACTGCTTGTACTCTCATGAAATATAAAAAGTTTGCAACTCTGTGGGCCCATTAACCATGACCCCACCCCAGTTGTCCTATATATCATGTCTACATACACTGCAAACCCACAATTTATTGTTACATTGTTGCTTTACACAGTCACATGTCTTGCTGCTGCTACTGCTGCTAAGTTGCCTCAGTTGTATCTGACTCTCTGCAACCCCATAGATGGCAGCCCACCAGGCTCCCCCATCCCTGGGATTCTCCAGGCAAGAACACTGGAGTGGGTTGCCATTTCCTTCTCCAATACATGAAAGTGAAAAGTGAAAGTGAAGTAGCTCAGTCGTGTCCGACTCTTAGTGACCCCATGGGCTGCAGCCTACCAGGCTCCTCCGTTTATGGGGTTTTCCAGGCAAGAGTACTGGAGTGGGGTGCCATTGCTTTCTCCCCACATGTGTCTTAAGAAAAGGAAAATGGGGAATTCCCTGGTGGCCCAGTGGTTAGGACTCTGTGCTTTCACTGGCAAGGACTTGGGTTCAATCCCTGGTTGGGGAACTAAGATCCCACCATCCAAATGGCACAGTCCTCAAAAAACAAAACAAACAAGCAAAAACAAAAAAACTTTATAAAAGAAAAAGGAAATAGCTTTTTATGTTTACCCAAGTTTACCTGTTCCTTGGTTCTTTGTTCTTCCTTTCTCTTTCTTCCTTCTGAAGAACTTAGGCTTCCCAGGTGGTAGGCACAGTGGTAAAGAGTCCTGCTGCCAGTACAAGAGACGCAAGAGACATGGGTTCAATCCCTGGGCTGGGAAGATGCCCGAGAGGAGGAAACGGAAACCTGCTCCAGTATTCTTGCCTGGGAAATCCCACGGACAGACGACCCTGGAGGCTGCAGTCTGTGGAGTCACAAAGAGTCAGACACGATTGAGCATGAACACGTATCCGAAGAGCTTCCTTTAGCATTTCTTTTGAATGAATCTCCTATTGAGGAATTCTCTTGTCTTTCATGTATCTGAAACTGTCTTTGTTTCACTTTCATTTTTGAAAGGTATTTTCACTGGATATAAAATTCTGAGTTGACAGAATTTTTCCTCTGTGCTTTAAAGATGTTGTTCCATTATTTCTTGGCCTCCGTTCTTTCTGATGAAAAGTCCGTTTTACACACACACACACACATTTGTCCTTAGTATGAAGTATATTAAAGAAGGCTGAACACTGAAGAATTGATGCTTTCGAAATGTGGTGCTAAAATAAGTCTTGAGAGAGGTGCTAGAATAAGTCTTGAGAGTCCCTTGGACAGGAAGGAGATCAAGCCAGTAAGAGTACTGGAGTGGGGTGCCATTGCTTTCTCCCCACATGTGTCTTAAGAAAAGGAAAATGGGGAATTCCCTGGTGGCCCAGTGGTTAGGACTCTGTGCTTTCACTGGCAAGGACTTGGGTTCAATCCCTGGTTGGGGAACTAAGATCCCACCATCCAAATGGCACAGTCCTCAAAAAACAAAACAAACAAGCAAAAACAAAAAAACTTTATAAAAGAAAAAGGAAATAGCTTTTTATGTTTACCCAAGTTTACCTGTTCCTTGGTTCTTTGTTCTTCCTTTCTCTTTCTTCCTTCTGAAGAACTTAGGCTTCCCAGGTGGTAGGCACAGTGGTAAAGAGTCCTGCTGCCAGTACAAGAGACGCAAGAGACATGGGTTCAATCCCTGGGCTGGGAAGATGCCCGAGAGGAGGAAACGGAAACCTGCTCCAGTATTCTTGCCTGGGAAATCCCACGGACAGACGACCCTGGAGGCTGCAGTCTGTGGAGTCACAAAGAGTCAGACACGATTGAGCATGAACACGTATCCGAAGAGCTTCCTTTAGCATTTCTTTTGAATGAATCTCCTATTGAGGAATTCTCTTGTCTTTCATGTATCTGAAACTGTCTTTGTTTCACTTTCATTTTTGAAAGGTATTTTCACTGGATATAAAATTCTGAGTTGACAGAATTTTTCCTCTGTGCTTTAAAGATGTTGTTCCATTATTTCTTGGCCTCCGTTCTTTCTGATGAAAAGTCCATTTTACACACACACACACACATTTGTCCTTAGTATGAAGTATATTAAAGAAGGCTGAACACTGAAGAATTGATGCTTTCGAAATGTGGTGCTAAAATAAGTCTTGAGAGAGGTGCTAGAATAAGTCTTGAGAGTCCCTTGGACAGGAAGGAGATCAAGCCAGTTAATCCTGAAGGAAATCAATCCTGATTATTCATTGGAAGGACTGATGCTGAAGCTCCCATACTTTGGCCACCTGGTGCAAAGAACCAACTGACTGAAAAAGACCCTGATGCTCAAAAAGATTGAGAGTGAGAGGAGAAGGCGGCGACAGAGAATGAGATGGTTGGATGGCATCACCAACTGAATGGACATGAGTTTGAGCAAACTCTGGGAGATAGTGAAGGACAGGGAAGCCTGGTAGGCTGTAGTTCACAGGTTTGCAGAGTCAGACATGACTTAGTGACTGAGCAAAAACAACATGAAATATGTTGTTATTTTCTTTGTTTTCAAAGTTTTTTCTTTGTGTTTGTTGTTGTTTTGGTAATTTGATTATAAAAGTGTTTGGCTATAGGTTTGTGCGGTTGATTATGTCTGTAGGTATGCATTTTATGTTCACAGACTGTTGTGCATAGGCAGATGGGTGGTGCAGAGGCAAGGAAGGAGAAGAGAAAGCGGTGGTTGTAAAAGAGAAGAGAAAGCAAGCTGCCTTGCTCACTGTCCACTGAAAGAGGACCTATAAGGCACTGTGAATGAGCAGCAGGAAGTTCTGAGTTTGACTCTTGACCCTGTTCTTTCCCAACTGGGAGGTGTCAGATGAGCTTCTGAGCTTCAATTTCCTCATCTATAAATCTGGATTAATCTTGGCCTCAGGGAATAAATGCCAGGTTTAAATCTTGGCTCCACCTCTTGTGAGCCATGTGGGCAATCTACTTGACCTTTCTGGGCCTAGTTTCTTCATCATGGTGATTGTACTTGCTGTAACCACCTCCTAGGGATGGTGAAGGGTCAGAAGACTTAATATCTATAAGGTATTCTGGGCAGTGTCTGAGATGTATAAGTGCTCTCTGAGTGCCTGTTACCTTAGACTGTTGTGAGATTTTTAAAACATGATATACTTAGTAAAGGCTCAAAAAGAGTTTCCTTCTCTCCCTGAATCTCAGACCTAGGCTGAAGGTTGCAACATCTTTCTGAACCTCTCCCCTAAGGCTGGATCCAGGATAAAGTCCCTTGCATGCGTGCATGCTCAGTTTGTCTGACTCTTTGTGACCCTGAGACCCACCAGGCTCCTCTATGCGTGGGATTTCCCAGGCAAGAATCCTGGAGTGGGTTGCCATTTCTTCCTCCAGGGGATCTTCCTGACCTAGGAATTGAACCTGCGTCTCCTGTATAGGCAGGTGAATTCTTTACCACTGAGCCCCCTGGGAAGCCCACAGTCCCCTGTGGTTTGCCAAAATAAAGCAGAGATGCTGAGCTGTGTGGATGACCACAGGGATGGTCTTCAGCAAAGAAGGTGGCCTCTGGGCCCCAGTTTCCTTAACAGAAAGGAAGAACTCCTTGCTGGAAGGACCAAATGAAAAGAGGGTCATAAAAATATTTTGGAGATAGTAAAACTCCTAGAGTTGGAATATTTTGCTAATGTTTTATTCCTGGGTGACTGTCAGCTTTCATGCATACCTGAAGGGCCTCCGTTCTCTTCTTTCCTTCTAGGAGTCCAAACGGGAGCCCTCCAGGTGCTCATCAATGTCAGTATCAGACACTTGAGGCCTCCAGGCTGGGAGTGGAGGAGCCTGGGACCCACTGTCGAGCCACCTGCCAGGGCAGAAGCATGCTAAGCTCTGTGAGGAAGTGAGGAGACGGCCTCATGTCATACTTTGTAGAACGGTTTGAGATATACTCAGAGTGGAGGAGCATTTAGTACCGATGTCATTCAAAGGTTCCGGTGAAATAGCTCTTTGAGCTTTCATTTGCAGCCTCGTCTCTGCCTGGGATTCACGCAGGACTTGAACTCACCCCTCCCCTCTGACCTCTGACCCCTGAGTTTCAGTCCCTGAGCAGACTTGAGTGGGTCTGCTGCCTTTTCCCTGTTGGATGCAGTATCTCTTTGGATAGAGTCATGGGCAAGCCTGTCCTATTGGTTTTTCAGATGTGCCCAGGAAGGTCTACTCTGCAGCAGAAATACAGTCCTGGCCGAAACTGGGCCTGTATCCTTCTAGATGAGGAGGAAGGGCACAGCCAGTGACGAGCCTGACACAGCCATAGGCCAAGGTGTATGAAACACATGAACAGGAAAAGAAGCCCTTTTGCAGCTAATTAAGCCGACTGCGTGCTTTCCCCTCTGGGGTCCTAGTGTGCAGTGGCTGCGGACAGCAGCCTCCCTGGTAGTGTATGCAGTCAGCTGTCCGTACAGGTCGCCCTAAGGGATCTTACAGATAGTTCTTCCCAGTAGACATTACTTTGCCAACAAAGGTCCGTCTAGTAGAGGCTATGGTTTTTCCAGTGGTCATGTGTGGATGTAGGCCTGTGTCTCAGTAACATCTGTCTCTTGTTGCTGCGGCAGCCTAGGTAGGGGCCTCATTTTAACTTGGGCTTTCACGGTGTTGTTGAAGAGGATAAGTGGGCCATGGAAGACAGGAAAGCCACTGAACAGCTCTTGTAATTTTATTTTTCTCTTCTCTGGTTTCCAGCTTGATTTTTCTATCTATATATTATTGGTATAAGCTGGTAAAGAGCAAAACTATTTAACTTACTGAGGTTTAGGTTAAACCTTGAAAGTAATGTTCAGGCAATCTATTTTAAAGGTATTTATGTTTTGAAACATGATACAAGAATCCTCTTGATGAATAGTTGTTTAAGTCATTTTAAAGAGCAATAACTGTATCAGGCATTTAACTCCATTATTTTACTTGTTCATTTGGAATCTCATACATTGCTATGCTGCTGCTGCTACTGCTGCTGCTAAGTTGCTTCAGTCGTGTCCGACTCTGTGCGACCCCATAGACGGCAGCCCACCAGGCTCCCCTGTCCCTGGGATTCTCCAGGCAAGAACGCTGGAGTGGGTTGCCATTTCCTTCTCCAATGCGTGAAAGTGAAAAGTGAACATGAAGTTGTTCAGTCGTGTCTGACTTGTAGCAACCCCATGGACTGCAGCCTACCAGGCTCCTCCATCCATGGGATTTTCCAGGCAAGGGTACTGGAGTGGGGTGCCATCGCCTTCTCCCCATACATTGCTGTACACATATATTTTTTCAGTATCATAAGCAGAGATCCCTACAGTGCAGTATTTTTTAAGATTTATTAAAAATTTTTGGGGGGGGGCACTGTGCTGGGTCTTCCTTGCTGTGTGTGGCTTTGTCTAGTTGTGGCAAGCAGGGGCTAATTTCTAGTTGCTTGTTGACATGATGGTTTTGGGGGACCTGTGAAACATCCAGTTGGAAATGTTGAGATTTCCCCCCTTTTCTTTCCTTTCTTTTCTCTTTCTCTCCCTCTCTCTTTTCTTTTCCTTTTCTCTGTCTCTCTCTCTCTACACAAAAATGGACCAATGTGGCCCTCCAGTCTCAAATTTTTGAGAAAGACTGAATCTGATTGGTCATTGACCAGCCAATAGATTGGCTCCCCTTGGATTAGGTGACTAACTCTTCTCCAATCAGATATGGCTGGAAAGGAGTGGTGTCACTTGGTCTAAACTTGGCTAATTAAGGCTACCCTTTCAGCACAGGGTAAAGAAGGGGAGGATCGTTTCCTGGAGCATACGTTGCAGACAGAGAGGTGCTGTCCACATATAAGAACCCTATCTTTAAAATGAGAAGTCAACAAGGTAGTCTGTTAAGGGTCCTTTGGCTCTCAAAGGTTTGTGGGCTCACTTCCATCTGTGAACAAAAAGGACTGATTGGAAAACTGCCCACTATGTGGCACTCCGTCTGGGCTCCAGACAGTGAGAGATGACCCCTCCTTCTCCCTCCATGAACTTTGCACAGCACAGGTTTTTTGGCCTCTGCAGGTGAGAAATTCCAGTTTTCAGCTGTTACTATAATTCACAGCCTTCTTCCCTTGGGAAGACCCCAGGGGGAAAGCCCGTTCCTGGACAAGAGAGCTAGCTTGTGACTTTCCCCAATGACAGAGCCTACGGGTGACATCATCCTGGTCTATGCTCAGCACAACTGGGCCTTATCCTTTCTGGGTTCCCACCCTGCCCATCGCTCCTGTTTCCCAGAGACTTGGAGTCATGGGCTGCCTGCCTCCTCAGCACTTCTTACCTTCGTTATCAGCCCAGTCAGGGAGATTTATGGCTCCAGAATCTCAGCACCTGCTTAGTCCGGCTGCCAGCTCCTAGTCATGTCACGGCATCTGCCGTCAGTTCCCATGCCTGACCGCTGTCCTCCCCACTGCCCTGCCCCCCTGCCCCTCCAGAAAGAAACCTGCTCACCCCCATGCCCTCCTTTACTGACCTCTGAGTAAGGACATCAGCCCAGCCTCATGTGCTAACATTTGCCACATTTTTCTTCTGTGATACTGTAATTTATGATAAGAAATATATATTTGGTCTTCCTCTTGTTTCTGGCACAGAACTTCTAGAACACTTGGAATTTCCTAAATGATAAGAGCAATAATGGTGTCTTGTTATATTAACTAGATGACTTTGGGATACACCCAAGGATGGGGGTTGATTGCCAGTATCCTTATCTCTTGGATTAGAAATGCACATTTTTGGCCCCAGCTGAGTCAGAAACTCCATGGAACCTGGCAGTCAGTGTTTTAGCCAGCCTTTCAATTGATTCTGATGCACACTTGAGCTTCAGAGGCATTGTGCTGAGCAGACTATGGGATGTGAGCTGTGAATGGAGTCTGGTCTGAAGGGACGGCCTCCTCCCTCCCTGAAAAAATCAGGTCCTGTTTCCCTTTGACTAGATTTGTTGACTTCCCAGTTTCATCAAACAGAGGTCCCTTGAACATTTGTCTGTTCTTTCTCAGTTTCCAAAAGCTGAGAAAAGCAAAACGAAAGGCAAAAGAGAAAAGGGAAGATACATCCAAAAGGCCATCAGTCACCTTTGTCCCCCTTAATGGTTCTGATTCCCACAGGTTGGCTAGGGCAACATGGTTAGGATCATTGGATTCTAGAGCCAGGTGAGGCCTCCAGGATGTACTAACTTGTCCCCAGCAAAGCCTCTCAGTGGAGGATAATGTCATCTTAGAGAAAGAGTCTTGTCACCTCTCCATTTTACAGGAGTTGAATCCCAGAGGACCAAAAATGTCTTGCAAGAGTCACAGAGCAGAGGGCAAAGCTGGTCCCGGAACCAAGTCTGCTGGCTTCCGGGCCAGCATTCTTCCTACTGAACCAGAGTTTCTGGAATTTTAATGTGCATGTAAATCCCTGGGGAGCTTGCTGAGATGAGATTCTGATTCTGTGGGTCTGACGTGGGTCCCAAGACCCTGCATCCTAATGAGCATCCAGGGGATGCAGGATGCAGCAGATGCTGGTGCTCAGGACCACATGTCGAGTACCGAGATTCTTCACCACACTGCTTATCACCCACCCCTCCTCCTCAGGTTGGTTTCTGAGAGCCTTCTAGCCTACAAGAGTCAATGCTAGCAGAAGAAAAAGCATCCCTTACTTGTGGTCATGAAGAGAAAGCAGCGGGATTGGTGGGGTTTGAGGAACTGCAGGATCCTTTTGCGTCTCCCCAGGTTCCACGTTCAGCCAATGCTGCTAGAAAATCTGCTGATTCTGGGCCTCGTCTTGAGCTGGAATTCACTGACCTGTCTCTCTACCCCCTGTTCCCAGTAGCCCCGCCACCTGCAAGATGCTGCAGTCCCTGTCGAGGGTCTCCCAGGCCCAGCACCACAGGAAGCGATCACTATGGCAACAGACAGTCTCCGCGCCAAGCACATTCATTAGAAAAGCTGGAGAGAAAACAGCTCAGCTTTTCCTGACCCGGCCTTTCCTCGGTGGGGTGGGGGAGACTTGTAGGACTGGGAAGGAGTCTCCCCACCCCAAACCCCAAGTAAAGAGCCCAGGACAGCCCCTAGAATCTTAGTGAGAGAAGAATGTTGGGGCTTCACCTGAGTTTATCATTTTCTGAATGATGCTGGGGAGGGCATGTGACTCCCTCAAAGCCACACTTCCATTAAGAGCAGGCTGGGGTGAGACCTCGATTTCTGAACTTCCAGCAAGGCCTCTATCCTCCTGAAGGAAGCTCATTGAAGGTCAGTGCCACAGTCCAAATCGTATCTCCCTTCATATCTGGAAGCAGTTACCCCCACGCCCACCCCCCGCTGGCAGTTTGACTACAGTAAGTCCCCTACATGCAAACCTTCAAGTTATGGACTTTTTTAAAAAAAGATTTATTATAAAGTTTATTATTTTTTAAATTTTATTTTTACTTTATTCTACTTTACAATACTGTATTGGTTTTGCCATACATTGACATGAATCAGCCACAGGTGTACATGAGCTCCCAATCCTGAAAACCCCCTCCCACCTCTCACCCCATATCGTCTCTCTGAATCATCCCCGTGCACCAGCCCCAAGCATCCTGTATCCTGTATCGAACATAAACTGGCGCTTCATTTTATACATGTTTCAATGCCATTCTCCCAAATCACCCCACCCTCTCCCTCTCCCTCAGAAGCTAAAAGTCCGTTCTATACCTCTGTGTCTCTTTTGTTGTCTCATATACAGGGTCATCATTACTATCTTTCTAAATTCCATATATATGTGTCAGTATATTGGTGTTTTTCTTTCTGGCTTACTTCACTCTGTAAGATCAGCTCCAGTTTCATTAAAGAGGCAAATGTACATTCACATGTCTAGGCACAGAAGTTAGTTCACGTGACTGGTGTACATTGTCATGTGCGTGCATCCTCTACAAGTAATTGTGGTTTCATATACTTTACAGTGCTGTATAGGGTACAGTATCTTTATTTCAAGCCCAGGGTACCCAGAAGCAAGGGTAAAGCAGTGGTAACTTAGCTGGTACTACAGTACTTTGCAAGGTACTGTACTATAAGATTAAATTTTTTTTTAATATTTTGTGTATGTGTTTCTTTCTCTGTATCATGTATGTGAAAAGTGACGCATCTCCTCTGTCCATGGAATTCCCTAGGCAGGAATATTGGAGGGGATTGCCATTCCCTTCTTCAGGGGATCTTCCCAACCCAGGGATCAAACCTGAGTCTTCCACATTGCAGGCAGATTCTTTACTGTCTGAGCTATCAGGGAAGTATTATAAACCTATTACAATACAGTACTATATAATGGATTATGTTAGCTGTGTACCTAGGCGAACTTTGTTGAACTTAGGAACAAACTGAACTGGTTCATAGGTAGGGGACTTACTATGTACCTAGAGACAGGGTCTTTAGAAGGTAATTAAGGTTGAATAAGATCATAAGGGTAGGACCCTAATCCAATAGGACCCTGGCCTTATAAAAAGAGGAAGAGAAAGAGATTTCTCTGTCTCCCTTCCTCCACAGTGTGAGAATACAGTGAGAAGGCAGTCGTCTACAAGCCAGGAAGAGAGACCTCAGTAGAACCCGACCATGTGGGCACCTTGATCTTGGGCTTCCAGGCTCTGTGACAGTGAGAAAATGAGTATCTCTTGTTTGAGCTACTCAGCCTGTAGTATTTTGTTATGACAGCCTGAGCTGTCCAAGACAGCCTTTGAGTCGGTCACATTCTCCTTTAGCTTCCCTGGAGGAACATGGTCCTGCTGTTCTTCAGGGCACTTCCAGAACTCATGATAACAAACCCTTCTCCCCGGCCAGCTGCCTCTACCTTCGGGAGTGAATCTGTTTGGCTTGGCTGTGTGTTAGGTTGGTCCAGGGAGGTGAAAGCAGGTTGCGCTGGTGTGGCTGAGAGTGTGGGACCGGGGGTCTGGGGGCGGAGGTGGGGGGTAACGAGAGCCTCAGTCCGACCTCTCCTGCAGTATCTGCACTCGGCTCTCAGCACGGCCCTGCTTCCACCTTCTCCTCCTCCAGTCCCCTCGTTTACCAGCTTCATCCAGGGTCTTGTGATGTCCCAGATGTCTTGCTCTTCCAGCCTCTGTACCTTCACTGCCTGACCTCTCTTTCCTTCCTGTTCCCTTGGTAAACCCTCAGCCACCCTTCAGACCCAGCCCAGGGGTCTCCTCCTCCACAACCCTCTTTCACCAGCCTTCCTTGATGCCCATTCCCTTGTAAATAAGCAAACACACAGCAAATATTAATATATGTATTTGTGCATGCGCATGTACACACAGATGGTTCTTGGTTACAAACAACAGAAACCAGCTCTGGCTAATTTAAACAGAAAAGGGCTTTATTTAAAGGATATTGGATCATCTCCAGGATGAGCAGAGAATTGGAGACCTAGGTTCTAGGCTATCAGCCAGGCTCCAGGCTGTGGCACGTTGGAACCAGTGTGAGACACCATGGGCACTGAGGCTGGTACTGTCAACCCTGCTTGCATTGGCCCCTGGCACTGGACTCTGGCCCAGTGGATCCAATTGGCAGTACCTGGGTTGCATCCTACATCCTGGTCTAGAGTAGGGGATGGGCTCCATGCCCTGCCAACACCTCTGGGGTGCAGGGGGCAAAATTCCTTAAATTACAGAAGGAGGTTCAGTTGCTGGGTAGCCAAAAATTGTAACAAACTTTTCTTAGATGTAGAATATCCATATATATACATTTTTGTTTTTCATCATTCATGGTAGCTGTGCTCTAAGTTGTTACCCATACTAAAGTAATGAATGCTGGGGAATTCCCTGGCAGTCCAGTGGTTAGGACTCTACCATTCCGCTGCAGGGGACACAGGTTCGATCCTGGTTGGGGAACCAAGATCCCACGTGCTTTGCAGCGCCGCCAAAATATATAGATATGTATAAACAAGTGCTTAACCATTTGCTTCTGGGGGAAATAGAGTTCATTGCCTGTGCACCTCTGGTGACATTCTGCTAACTGATTAATACACAGTCTTGTTTTATGCATGTTTCTGATTTTTTTAAATATTGATTCTTGGCTGTGCTGGGTCTCCTTTGCTGTGTATGGGCTTTCTCCAGCTGCAGTGAGCAGGGGCTGCTCTCTAGCTGCAGTTCTCGGGTTTTCCACTGCGGTGGCTTCTCTTATTGTGGAGCGTGGGCTCTAGAGAGGCTGGGCTTCATAGCTGCTGCTTACAGGCTTAGTTGCTCCGTAACCTGTGGGATCTTCCCGTACTAGGGATCAAACCCGTGTCCCCTGCGTTGGCAGGCAGAGTCTTACCCACTGGGCCACAAGGGAAGTCCCCACGTTTCTGTTTAAAGATGCCTTATTTAACACATACTGTTGATTGACTCACGTTGGACCATGGGTGATGGCTTGATAACTGATGCCCGAGTGAAGCTGATCTAACACATATTTTCTCTGTAAGACCCAGCACAGCCTTTCTGCTCTTTGAACTACTACCAGCACTTCAGCCCTACACTTGGGAGCCACTTCAAGCTGTGAAATCACCCCAAAAAGCACAAAAATGCAGAAAGTATATCACTAAGTAGACTGTGAAAAGGACTCTTGCTTATAATATGAGCCTTGAAACAAGGAGGCAGAGCGTCACCTCGTTCACCCTCAGCTGGGAGCATGGCGGGGAGCTTGAATGCGTTGCCTCTTCTCTTTCTGTATATGAGTGATAGTATCACGAGTGTCAATTTGAGGGTTTTGACAAATTTTATCAAGTAGGCAAGCTTGGAAGTACAGAGCCTGTGAATAATGACTATAAAATTGTGGTATGAATGATGACTGTGAAATTATGGTATGAATAATGACTATAAAATTATGGTATATATCTATGTATTTTATACTTATAAATATGATTATATACACTTTTTCCCATATGGTTTCCATACCTATAAATCTTTCTAAAATTATCATTGAAATATAATTGATTTACAATGTTGCGTTAGTTTCAGGCATACAGCAAAGTGATTCAGTTACACATATATATATTACACTTGCTTTACATTCCCTTCTATTTTAGGCAGAAAGTGTACCCATGCAAAGAATTGGGCATGACTGAGTGACTAAACTGTACTGAACTATTGTACGTTATTACAAGATATTGAGTATGGTTCCCTGGTGCTATACAGTAGATCCTTGTTGATTATCTGTCCCATTCCCCTTTGGTATCTGCAAGAGTGTTTTCTACATCTATGAATCTATTTCTGTTTTGTAAATAAGTCCATTTGTATCATCTTTTTCAGATTCCACATATAAGCTGTATCACGTGATATTTGTCTTTGGCTTACTTAGTATAATAATCTCCAGATCTGTCCATATTGCTAGAAATTGAAATATTTCATCCCTTTCTATGGGTGAGTAGTATTCTGTATAATGGTTCGCACCACATAAGATGGTACGGGAAGATCTGAGTGAACTTTCTGGCCAACCCAATATACATCACATCTTCTCTATCCATTCGTATACCAGTGGGCTTGCTTTCTGCATTTTGCGTTTCCTTGGGTGCCGTGAGAAGTGAAGGAAGGAGCCGACGCTGGCTGTTCCGTGTTGTCATCTCTTTATGATGCACCATCCATGTGGTTTATTTACTTTGTCCTCAGTTGAGCTTGGGCTTCCGTGGTGGCTCAGATGGTAAAGAATCCACCTGCAATGCAGGAGACCCAAATTCAATGCCTGGATCAAGAGGATCCCCTAGAGAAGGAAATGGCAACCCACTCCAATATTCTTGCCTGGGAAATCCCATGGACAGAGAAGCCTGGCGGGCTACAATCTCTGAGGTCGCAAAGAGTCGGACACAACTGAACGATAAACAGCTAAATAGCAAGGCAGTGAGCCTGCGAGCCAGGCACCGTGGACAGCAGCAGTTTTCCTCCAGTCCTCTGGCACAAGAGGCATCTCACATGGAGGACCCCATCTTCACTTCCTCTGTGAGCAGGTGGACTCCAAGGCCACTGCTCTGGGGCAGAGGGGGTAACAAGCCCTAATAAGACCTCTTTCAGTTGCTGTTTGGGATAAGATAATGTGTAAATAGATATGGAGACCCTCAGAACCTCAAGCTAGTGGCTGTTTATTCAGCATTTGAATCTGTAGGACGGAATCTCTTTCCTTGCCAAGGCTGAGCTGGCCTGGCTCCCTGGGAGGCTCATAGGGAAGGTGCATCAGTTATAGAGAAAGAAGTGATGTTTTCTTTCTAAATCTGAGTATAGTGTGAGTATGTGTTCAGTCCTGCTACACATTAATCCAGGAAACCTTTGGGTGTTTAAGTGCCAGGCACGGTACTAGGTGCTGGAGATGCATCGGTAAGTGAAGTAAATGAAGGTGAGATTTGCATCTTGTTCTTTTTTTTTTTTTTTAAATTTGGCTGTGGGAAGATCCCCTGGAGGAGGGCATGGCAATCCACTCCAGTATTTTTGCCTGGAGAATCCCATGGACAGAGGAGCCTGGCGGGCTGCAGTCCATAGTGTCCCAAAGCGTTGGACAAAACTGAAGCAACTTAGCACACACGTGCCTGGTTTTAGTTGCGGCATGTGGATCTAATTCCCTGACCAGGAATTGAACCCAGACCCCCCCTGCACTGGGAGTGCAGAGCCTTAGCCACTAGACCACCAGGGAAGTGTCTTGCATCTTGTTCTTACAGGAATCTCCCGCCCTGGCCTAGCTGGAAGGTGGAGGTCAAGCCAAGGTGAAAGGAGATGAAACTTGGCTTGTTTGAGCATCTGCCCCAGGGGCAGCTCTGTACCAGCGTCCTGGGGCCGTGCCGGGAAGTGGGGTTATCCCTGCCCTCACCGTTATAAGAAGATGGCATGGATGAGAAAAGGATCCAGATGCATATGTGAAAGTGTAGAAAGATGCAGACAATAGCACAAGGTCTCATGCCTGGGGTTTCAAGGGACCAAGTGCTTGCTTGTGACTGAGGATCAGTGGGATGCAAGCCAGACAGGCTTCTTGGAGGAAGAGACTTCAGAATGGCCTTCAAGGTTCAGGGTCTTGGGGAGAATGAGCCATCAGGAGGCACAGTAGGGTGAAACTGTATCAGTTAAAGCTATCCGGCTTTTGGCTACAGGCTCTCTTTTAAAAAGAAGGAAGCACTGACATCTCTGGTTTTAAATCCTGCCTGCAGGGAGCAGCTTTTATCCACGGAGAGCACCCAGCTCCAGCTTCTAGGCAAGAAGGGGCTCAGAGACTGGCAGGCTTCAAGATGTGGGATCATGGGATGCAGGACCACTGGGCCACCAGTTCACTAAGGCTGTTTTGTGCTACCCAAGGTGTGTTACCCAAGTAGCTGGAAGATTTGTTCCTAATAAGTGAATTGAAAACAATCCTCTTTCCTGGTTACAGAGGCATAGACTGTCCCTTACCACTGACATTTCCTCTCATCAGCCCTGTGGTCTCCAGCCAGGGGTCTGTCCCGTGGACCAAGGCAATCTATTTGCAAAGTGCTCTGCTTCCCATTGTCTTCACTGGGCATGGGGAGGGCAAGTTAGGGGAAAGTGAAGGTTCCAAGATAGTCTTGCCGTGCTAAGGGGTCTTCTATCCTTAGAACAGAAAACACACACCAAAAAAGGGAGAAAAATGCCAACGATGACAAAGTGAAAGAAAAAAAAATAGTAAATTTTTGTATAGCCAAGAAAAAAAAAAAGAACCCTCTAGTTAAAGGAAATCAGATTGTTGTGTAAAATGTGATTCCAAAGTCCTTGAGAGTCCCTTGGGAGCCAATGAGCTGTCTCCACAGAAGGACCCACTAGGAATGGACTGGAAGGCATTGCTCACCCCTTGGACCATCATGTTAGAGTTCTAGGCCAGACGGGTGGGGTGCAGATAGAGGGGAGGGTGCGCTGGTTTGGAAGTTTGCAAAAATATTTCCAGCCATTAGCTCATTTAATTGTCACAACAGCTCCTGGGAGGTAAGAAAGTCAGCAATAGTTACTCTGTTTATTTGATCATTAAGCAGATGCTCAAAGACGTGAAATGACCCATCATGATGCTGGCTAGTAAATTCCAAAACCAGGACTTGCCATCAGGGTTATCTGATCCCCCAGCTGCTTCTTGGTGGGAAGGGTCGGGATGTGAACAGAGCAGCAGGATCCTGTGTTCTGTAGATGCACTGTGTGACTTCAGTGAGAGTGCCAGATTCCTATATTCAGATGAGGAAGAAGGCTCAGGTGTCTTGCCCCCAGGGGCTTGTGCCAGGTGTGTTCCCAGAAGCTGGCCTGCCCATAAGGGGACCCAAGGCCATGGAGTGTATATATCACCATCGGCGCTCTGGGCAGAGGAGCCAAGGAGCCTGGAGCATGTAGGCTGGGCCGCAGGGAAAGCCAAGCCATTTGGGGTGGGGTCAGGCCAGTCTGACTGCAAGTGTCATATCACTCTGCCCCGAAAGCTTGGCAGTGTCACTGTGGGTTCTGGCCCCCACTTCCTGACACCTCACCCCACTGCAGGCCTCTGTTAGCCAAAGTCCCACTGCACTAAACTCTGGGACTTAGAAGGTGGTAGCAGACTGTCTCCACCTCCCCTCCAGGCTGCTGCTGTGTCCAGCCTGTCTCCTTGTCCTCAGCCAGGCAACAGCTTGGGCGAGGACCATGGATGCTGGACTAGGTGTCTGTCCTAATCACATCAGTGCTCTTTAATTAAAACTGAAAGTTGCAAAGAGTTGGCTCATGGACTGTAGCCCACCAGGCTCCTCTGTCCATGGGGTTCTCCAGGCAAGAATACTGGAGTGGGTTGCCATTTCCTTCTCCAGGGGATCTTCCTGACCCAGGGACAGAGATGAGCTTTGTCTCATTAGGCCTCCGCGTTGCAGGCAGGTTCTTTACCTCTAGCGCCACCTGGGAAGCCGAAAGTTCACGGAAGGAGTAGTCAAATCAAGCCCCTGTGGGCACTGGGCTCTGGTGACCCAGTGACATGGTTCTTGCCTTCAAGAAGTTTAGAGTCTCCCAACTGAAGTGCTGGCTTAGAGGACACTTAGAAATGCCTGGGGCATCTGGGCTGTCCCAGCTAGTGGGGGCACACAGTGGGCTGGGGCCAGGGATGTTAAATATCCCGTAATACACAAAATAGTCCTTCACAACAAGGACGCTGCCTGCCCTCAGGGCCAGCAGCCCCTCCTCTGATGGATGTCTGGCATTTCTGCCCATTTTGCAGATGTGAACCTTGTGGCTCAGGAAGGTTAAGGCCCTATAACTGAATCTGGTCCTACCAGACTCTGCCTCTCCTAAGCCTCTGGGTAAAATGGAGCTCTGATTGTACCAACCTCTTTAGGATGTCACCAGGCTCTGGACAAACACAGTCCCAGAGCAGCAATCCCCAGGCAAATGCGATGATTTATCAGTGGCCTTGGGAAGACCCTAGGATGACTGGCTAGGAGGTGCAGGCCGTTCTGTGTGTGGCTTTGGGAGAGGGAGGAAAGGAGCAGAGTGGGTCTCTGGACATTGTCTGTTTTTCTTAAAGCAGCAGCTCACAGAGTCCTGCTGGAGGCTCACTGGGGCAGATGAATATCCCAATGGTCCACCTACCCCAGAAATAGCCCGGATCCTGAAGAACAATAGAGAAGGTCAGAACTCCTTCCAAGCTGACCCCTCCCCACCATGGGCCTTGGAGATTCACAGTCTGCTCTTTCTTTGGTCCAGGGTTTCAGGTGATCAGGAGGGTATGCAGAGGAGGGGAGTGGCGAGGAGGGAGGAAGGACCTGCCTCCACGCCCCTCCAGGCCCCTGCTCCACTGCCCTGGCCGGGAGGATACTTTTTGGTATCCTTTAGACACTAGATCCTCCCTGGGCATCTAACTGCCCCAGGAGTCCAAGTGTGAACAGTCTGTAGACATTCTTAGGTCCAAGCCCTTGAACTTGATCAAACCTCCAGACTGTGCGCCCAAGCAAACCAAGTGGTGTGTTTCTAGATGGAGCTGCTTCCTGGCGGGGCTGATTGAACTGCATGAGGGACTCTGGGTGGCAGAGAGGCCACGGGGACGTGCCATCACATGCTGTGTGACCTTGGGAAGAGCACTTAACCTCCCTGAAACCAAGGGAGGAAGGAGAGTCATTCATTCATCCTCCTTTGCCCCCTTCCTTCCTCTCCCCCTTGCCTCCTCCCTCCCTCCCAGTGTTTTTTAGTGGAGTAGTTCTAGCATCAGAATAACAAGCGCCCCTTGTCCACTTTCCTGTTCTGCCAAGTTTTTTACATTTTACTAGATTTGCTTCAGATTTTGAAAAAGAACAACCTCACAGATACACTTGAAGACATGAGCCTTCCCTGATGTCACTTCCGTGGTTTCCACCCTCCTGCCCTTCCAGGGGAGACTGCTATCCTGAGTTTGTTGTTTATCATTCTACACATGTGTGCATCCATCCACTCTCGTGACTAATGGGGATGCCTGCCTTGTTCTGCTCGCTTAATGACTTTAGTATCAAATTGTTCAGGAAGTTGGGGCAGAGAATGAAGAGGAAGGCATTCTTATTGATTTAAAAAACTCTGTATATTAAAGGCATGGATCCTTTGTGAATCACCTATGTTGTACTTTTTCAATTTGTTAATTTTTAGTCAAAATAACCTTATGAAAATAAGTTTATTGTATTTTTGGCTGTGCTGCTTCTTTGCTGAGAGGGCTGTTTTCTAGTTACAGTGACCGGGAGCTGCTCTCAAGTTGTGGCCTGCGGGCTTATTGTGGTGGCTTCTCTTGTTGCAGGTCATGGTTGCCAGGTGCTTGGGCTTCAGTAGTTGCAGCCGTGAGCTCAGTAGCTGTGGCTCCTGGGCTCTAGAGCACAGGCTTAGTAGTCGTGGTGTACGGCCCAGTTGCTCCTTAGCATGTGGGATCTTTCCAGGTCAGGGATTGAACCCATGTCTCTTGATGGCAGGCGGATTCTTGACCACTGAGTCACCAGGGAAACCCTCAAATAACTTATTCATTTCAGTTTGTACATGTTTATTATAGAAGAGTGATAAAATACAGAAAAGCAATAGGAACCACATTCCACCACATTATAAAACATCTGGAGACAAGCTCATCTTTTTATCTTTCCAGACACTTTTCTATAATTCCTTTTCATTTTTGCTTTGTTTGTTTTTTCCCTAGAGCTAAAAATATGTATTAAGTACTTACAATATGCGGGTTGAGAGTGAAGAGTACAGATACATACATTTTGTCCTTGCTTTCCAGGAATTTATCATCTAGTGTCGGAAACGCCTTTTAAGACAAGTAGATGCAAAAAAAGCAGTAATTATGAAACACAGAATTTGAAGAGTTTTCTGGATTGTTGGGCAGCACCCCTGTACTATCTCATGAACTCCTAAGGGTAAAATTAATGATAATCAACGTGCTACTAAAATTACTGTTTCAGTGACTTTTCTATTGAGCGGTTACCCTTGGGGAAGAAGTCCCCAAAGTTTTCCTATACCTTTGTATACAAAGGTTTTTTGTTGTTGTTTTTGTATACAAACCTTTGTATACGGGTTTTCTGTATACCTTCACAAACAGACACCGGTGAGCTGTTTGGAACCGGCTCTTCTCAGCTCAGGGTGCCTCACACAGCCTTCTCAGGACCGCCTGTGTTGCTGTGCACCACCACTCCAAATGGCTGGAGGTGCGCCATTGTATGTGGCTCAGTTGCTCCACTTATGTCTGACTCTTTGCAGCTGTGTAGATGTGTAATATGTATTTATTAATATATCCATTCCATTGTATATTTATAATATTTATTTTATTGATATCCCATTGTTAGATACTTCAGTTGTTTGTTTTGATTGTGTCTCAGCAATTTTATACCTTTATATAGAGAAGCCTGTAAGTCTATTGCTCTGTGGGTTTTTTCCTTTGACATCAAGCTTAGAAACCTTTTTCCTAGTCTGAGACACGTTCATTTAACAAATATCTAAAAGTTTCCACCAGGTGCCAGGTTCTGTTCTAGGTACTTTGGATATCCCTGCTTTGTCCTCAGTTCCCCTGGAGCTTTGTGGGGGTAGGTAGGGAAGTGGTGAGGGGTGAGGGGGCAGATACTATGCAATAACCATAAAAAATAAGTAAATTAAGTGTTGGAAAGTGATGAATGATATTGGGGAGAAAAGATGGAGCAGGGTAAGCACACAAGTGGTGCTGGGGAGGGAAAAGGGAGGGGACTAGCCGGATACAGGGCAGTCGTGTCTTTGGGGCTTGGCAGCCAGGGTGTATGCTGAAAGCCATGTGTAGAAGGGGGTCTGGCTCCTGCTGGACACATCGTCTCTTACTCACTCAGCACAACACAGTCCTTCCTCCATTATGGGATGGATCCCGGTTTCTTTGGTTGAGCTCTGGAAAAGGGATTGGCTTACATCAAAGCCACACGTGTGGAAGAAATATCGAGTTGGCCAAAAGTTCATTTGGGGTTGGAAAACCTGAATGAACTTTTTTAGCCAACCCAATACACATGCCTTTACATTTTTGGAATCACATTCAGCTCAACAAGATACTGACTGTGTACTTGTCACTTGGGGTCTGAGAGCGGCTGAGGGGGCAGACTGTTGTCCCTGGTCCCCCTCACCCCCATCCCCCCACCATCACATGATCCCAGTGGTTCACCAAGGGGAAGAGAAATCAAAGTGCCTTGTGCTACTTAAAACACAAGTACTTGTTTCTGAAAACACAGCCTGCCAAAATGTAGAGAATGCAGTGAAAGTTCTTAGAGGAAAAATTATAGCTATAAACACCTTTTATTAAAAAAAAAGAGCTCTAAAATAAAAATATGAGAAACGATTTTTTTAATTTGTTGACTAAAAGGTATATATCAATATAAAGTTCAAAATGTACAAAAGACTATCATGATAGAAAAATTGCCCACCCATCCCTGTTTCCCAGAACCTGGTTTCCTTCTCCATAGATGACTGACCTCTGTTGCCAGTTTCTCAGGCTTGCTTTCAGAGAACGCTGAAAGAAACGAGATGTGCATGCTTAATACGTTTGCCCAATCGTGTCTGTCACTTTGCGACCCCATGGGCTGTAGCCCACCAGGCTCCTCTGTCCAGAGGATTCTGCAGGCAAGAATACTGGAGTGGATTGCCATTTCCTCCTTCAGGTTACCTTTCCAACCCAGGGATGGAACCCTCACCTTCTGGAACCTGTGTCTCCTGCCTTCCAGGCGGATTCTTTACCATTGAGTCACTTGGGAAGCTCCCTTTCAGAGATACCATATACATGAATGTGTGGTATGTGAAATGTGCAGGCTTTTCCTTTTTAATTTTACGAGATATTACTAGATCATCTTCCAGAAAAGGCTCCAGCAATTGACATTTCCACCAGCAGATGTATGAGTGGCTTAGCTCCTCTCATCCTTACCAAGACTGAACATTATCATTGGTGGGGGGGGGGGGGTTGTTTTTCTGTTTGTTTTGCCAATCTGATGGTTAGCTCTCTCTTTTATTTTCATGTCCATTTCCTTGACTTATGGAGAGCATGAACATCATTGCCTACTTACATTTACCTATTTCTATCAGAATATATTTCTTAATCAATTTTTGGAGCACTTGAAATGTTACGGATTTAATCCTTTATCTGCCATATGTATTGCAAAAATAGTTTCCCCCAAGTGCCACTGACTTTATGATTTTTCAACACATGCAAAATTTAATTTTGCATAGTGAAATATAATCTTTATTTTTCTTTACAACATCAAGAATTCCTGTCTTATTAAAATTACAGTGTTTAAACTTTCTGCTAATTTAATTTTTATTTAAAATGTTAATCCAACTGGGATTTATTTTTTGTTTTTAAAAATATTATTTGTGTGACGGCATCAGGTCAGGAGGTGGCTGAGTGGTAAAGAATCTGCCTGCCAAGCCACAGAAGGGAGTCCGACCCCTGGGTCGGGAAGATCCCCTGGAGAAGAAGATGGCACCCCACTCCAGTATTCTTGCCTGGAGAATCCCATGGACAGAGGAGCCTGGCAGGCTACAGGCCATGTGGATCACAAAAGATTCGGACAGGAGACTTAGCGACTAATGCACACACAGGTCAAGTCTTAATCGTGACACCTGGGAGCGTTGTTACATCATGTGTGCATGGTTCTGTTGAGTGTGCATAGTGGTGTTGCGTGCTCCAGAGCACCTGGGCTCAGAAGTTGCCGTGCACGGGCTTAGCTGCTCTGCATGTGGGATCTTAGTTCCCTGACCAGGGATCAAACCCACATCCCCTGCACTGCAAGCTGGATTCTTAACCACTGGACCACCAAGGAAGTGCCCACATTTCACTTTGTGTCCTCTTGTCCATATATTTTATTTTATAAATTTATTGTGGGTTGTCTTTGTCTCTTGGTATCATAACTGATATTCTTGACTGTACTCCTACCAATCTTATTTTATACCTGTTCTTCATTTTACTTTTTACTATTTCTGCCCCCCACCTTTTTTTTCTCATTTCCTCTTAGTCAAACAAGTTCTCTTCTTGAACTGATAGAAGTCACATGAGAAAATTAGGTAAATTGGTTACTGCAGAAAATCAGATTAGTGGCTTGGAAGATCAATGAGTAGAAACACCTCACACCAATACAGTATACTAACACATATATATGGAATTTAGAAAGATGGTAATGATAACCCTGTATGCGAGACAGCAAAAGAGACGCAGATGTACAGAACTGTCTTTTGGATTCTGTGGGACAGGGAGAGGGTGGGATGATTTGGGAGAATGGCATTGAAACATGTATATCATATAAGAAATGAATCGCCAGTCTAGGTTCGATGCAGGATACAGGATGCTTGGGGCTGGTGCACTGGGATGACCCAGAGAGATGATATGGGGAGGGAGGTGCAAGGGGGGTTCAGGAGTGGGAACTTATGTACACCCATGGTGGATTCATGTTGATGTATGGCAAAACCAATACTGTATTGTAAAGTAAAAAAAAATAATAATAAAAACAAAACAAATAAATAAATTTTTAAAAAGAAATGCCTCACGTAACAGGAGAAAAATGGACATAGAATCTCTGCAGTTCTTTCCTGCCTCTCAGTTGGGAATATACCTATCCTCCCAACTTTTGTTTGTATCCTTAAAACATCTGAGTTCGTTCAAAGTTTCCCAGGATGGACGTGTTGGTTTCTTTAACTGGCTCTCTTTACCCCTGGAAATGTTCAAGCTTGTGTGTAGAAATTGTTTCGCACATTCCTCCACATGGTTTATGACCCTTCCCAATGTTAAGGCAGCGTTGCACGTCCTAGTCTCTGCTGTGATCACAAATTTTGATTCATTGGACCCCCGAAGTGGGGAAGAAGAGGAGAGTAATGGGATGAGAAGCCAAGTTGTAAATGCTATCCCCAAGAAGACTGAAAGAAAGGGAGAAGTCATGGACACAGGGACCTGGAACATGAGCCTGACTTTGCTAAGCACTGTGTCCTTGGGAGCCATTGTAAGCTCCCAAATCACATGGTCCTTTTGAGAGACAACAAGTCGAATGGAAAAGCATCAGAGCTGGACTCAGCCCCATCTGGGATCTAACTCTGCCTGTACAACCGCAGGTGAGCCGTTTCACTTCTCTAGGTCTTATTTTTTTCATATAAGATGGATTTTTATTATTTCCAAATTTTTCCTGCCCGTCTCTCAGAGCACTATGCATCTCCACCCCACTGCCATCAGATTTGGTCACATGACTTGCTTTGGTCAATGACATGTGAGCTGAAATGACATGTTTCAGTTCTAGGCAGAAGCTTTATGAACCAGTGTACTTCACAATGCCTCTCTTGTTTTTCTGTAGCCAGAGTGGTGGTCCACAGTAGTCTAGAGCCTTCCAGCGGTACTTGAGATCTGCTGTTGAGGTGGAGGGAGAGTGTATGTGTGTGAAAACATTGATTAGGATTCAACTGTTTATTTTAAATCATAAGATAACAGTGGCTTAAATAAGATAGAAGTTTATTCTCTCAAATGTTTACTTCTTTTACAAAGTTCAGAAGTAGATAGCTCAGAGCTGGTGTGGTGATGTCACAGGTTATCAAGGATGTAGGCTCTCTCCAGTTCTCTGCCCTGTGATCCCTAGGCCCTTGTCTTCATAATCCAAGATGGCTGCTAGAGCTCCAGCTATTGCATCTGTGTTTTAGGTAGTGGAATGGAGGTAGAGGTGGGGAAAGGAAATTCTTCCTTCATTTTAATGAGATCAGAAATCATATACAACATTTCCATTCATTTCTTACTGGCCAGGATATAGTAGTCACCTGACTGTACATAGCTGCAAAGGTAGCTTTGAAAAGAGTCTCTTCTTTTCTAGGCAGCAGTACGCCCAGCTTAAAATAGGGCTTCTATTAACAAAGGGGAGAGAGGGGAAATGATGATGATGTGGACAGGTCGTAGGCCCTGCTGCAGAGGGAGCTGAGACCTTCAGTTCAGTTCAGTTCAGTTGCTCAGTCGTGTCCGACGCTTTGCGACCCCATGAGTCGCAGCACGCCAGGCCTCCCTGTTCATCACCATCTCCTGGAGTTCACTCAGACTCACGTCCATCAAGTCAGTGATGCCATCCAGCCATCTCATCCTCTGCCGTCCCCTTCTCTTCCTGCCCCCAATCCCTCCCAGCATCAGAGTCTTTTCCAATGAGTCAGCTCTTCGCATGAGGTGGCCAAAGTACTGGAGTTTCAGCTTTAGCATCATTCCTTCCAAAGAAATCCCAGGGTTGATCTCCTTCAGAATGGACTGGTTGGATCTCCTTGCAGTCCAAGGGACTCTCAAGAGTCTTCTCCAACACCACAGTTCAAAAGCATCAATTCTTTGGCGCTCCGCCTTCTTCACAGTTCAACTCTCACATCCATACATGACCACAGGAGAAACCATAGCCTTGACTAGATGGACCTTAGGGATCTGAATTCTTCTCTATTTTAACCAGAGCTTACTTTTATCTGCTTAAAAGGCTGGTGTCACTGTAAGATTTAAATGAAAGAACTCTGTATTTTAAAGATAAAGCATCAGAACCCATTGTGCCAAAGCGAGTGTCCCTAGCTCATAGAACAAGTGAACAGAAAAAATATAGAGAGCTCCAGATGTATTTCCAACTCCTTTGTGGGCCTGGGGATGGAGCCAAGGAAGAGGTGGGATCCAGATTCATGGTTTCCATCTCCTGGAGAACTTATTATGGAAGAAGGACTGCTCCCCTCTAAGATGAATCCAAACCTTTCAAGCCAGGAAGGAAAGGCTAAGCCAAACCCTGGAGGATAAATGGCAGGATTGTGTATCAGTTAGGGGAGCTTAAGCTGTGGAACAAAGATGCCAAACATTCCATCACTTAACCAAGAAAAGGCTTCTGCCCCTCACATAAAAGTCCAGGGTAAAGCCTTAGGTTGGGGTGGCTCTTTGCCATGCTGTGGGGTGCATTGGTTCGTGTGAAGTCAAAGGAAGAATCATTTTAAAATACATATATTGTATTATGGAAGATTTCAAACATCTACAAAAGTGGAATGGTATTATGACGAACTTTCAGAGAAATCTAGACTCCTTCCCCTTCCTCCTCCTTTCGCAAGTTACCATTGTTTAGTCACTAAGTCATGTCAGACTCTGAGCAACCCATGGACCACAGCATTCCTAACTCCTCTGTCCTCCACTGTCTCCCAGAGCTTGCTCAGACTCTTGTCCATCGAGTCGGTGACGCTCTCCAACCTTCTCATCCTCTGCTGCCCCTTCC
>SJYC01069157.1:0-10301 GCA_006408675.1 Madoqua kirkii
CTGGGAGAAATATCAATAACCTCAGATATGCAGATGACACCACCCTTATGGCAGAAAGTGAAAAACTGAAGAGCCTCTTGATGAAAGTGAAAGAGGAGATTGAAAAAGGTGGCTTAAAACTCAACTTTCAAAAAACCTAAGATCATGTCATCTGGTCCTATCACTTTATGGCAAATAGGTGGGGAAACAATGGAAACAGTGACAGACTTTATTTTCTTGGGCTCCAAAATCACTGCAGATGGTGACTACAGCCATGAAATTAAAAGATTACTTGCTCCTTGGAAGAAAAGCTATGACCAATCTAGACAGCATATTATAAAGCAGAGACATTACTTTGTCGACAAAGGTCCATCTGGTCAAAGCTACGGTTTTTCCAGCAATCATGTATGGATGTGAGAGTTGGACTATAGAGAAAGCTGAATGCTGAAGAATTGATGCTTTTAAAATTGAAGACTCTTGAGAGTCCCTTGGACTACAGGGAGATCCACCAGTCCAATCCAAAGGAGATCAGTTCTGGGATTTCTTTGGAAGGAATGATGCTAAAGCTGAAACTCCAGTACTTTGGCCACCTCATGCAAAGAGCTGACTCATTCAAAAGACTCTGATGCTGGGAGGGATTGGGGGCAGAAGGAGAAGGGGACGACCGAGGATGAGATAGCTAGATGGTATCACGGACTCAATGAATGTGAGTCTGAGTGAACTCCCAGAGAGGGTAATGAATAGGGAGGCCTGGCGTGCTGCGGTTCATGGGGTTGCAAGGAGTCGGACACAATGAGCGACTGAACTGAACTGATGGAGGTTGAAAGTGAAAGCGAAAGCAAAAGTCCTATACTACCCCATGGACTATAGTCCATGGAATTCTCCAGGCCAAAATACTGGAGTGGGTAGCTGTTCCCTTCTCCAGAGGATCTTCCCTACCAGGGATAGAACTCAGGTCTCCCACATTGCAGGCAGATTCTTTACCAGCTGGGCCAATAGGGAAGTGGTGGAGATTAGGGATGAGAAACTGAGTGAAGGAAATACATACCATCCATAATCTTTGAAAGAAAAGATAAGATAAAGAAACATTTATCTATCCAATAGTAATCAGGAAAAGTTTTTTTTTTTTTTTTTAAAGAAAATCTAGCTATCTGGTATCTATAGGTTATACATCTAATAAACCAAAACAAAAGTAAAAAAGATAATAAGGAAATAGGAATTCTGAATATATCTCTAACAAGTAAAAAGTTTGAATTAGTGAGTTAGAAAACTTATTATAAATAAAACTTGACTTGTGTAATCTAAAACATTTTTTAAAATTTTGTTTTGATCCTTCACAAACTCGTCCAGAAAAATAAAAGTAGAAATAAAAAAATAAAAATACCAACCCATCCTATGAGGCCAGTATTACTGTTTATCAAAACTAGATAAAGACATCATATGCAAAGAAAATTATACAACTATAAATGTTATTGGTATTCTGATTCTCTTTTATCATGGGCATAGTATCTAACACTTCAGATTAGAATGTGGCATCTTTTTTGTGGGTCTTTGATGTAATGAAGACATTTAAACTTTCATTTTAAATATTTTGTTTATAGCTCTTATGCTGGCATAGGATTTGTGGATTTTTCCAAAATAAATTTTTAGAAAAAGAATAAAATGAAAGGACTAAGCCCCTTCTCACTGTCATACAATCACATGTCCAAGACAAGTAGACAAAGAATACAATTAGAGCAACTCATAATTTAAAGATAGGGGGAAAATTGGTTAAAATGAAACTAAAGGACTAAAGTTATATAATTTTTGAAACAAGTTTTTTAAAAATTTCAAGCAAGATGTAGATCGCCACAAGTTTGCTAATAAATCCAAGGAGTTCAACTCTTGTAAATCCTTTAAGAACTGTCAGCGTGTGGAAGTAATTGGAAGCTTAGCTCATGAAAAAAATGACATTTTGATACTGAGTCTCCCTTTGAGGTAACATGAGAGGGGTCATTCCTCATATTTCAATGGCAGGTTAGCAATTTCCCGGACAAGTAACCAGTGGTGGAAATGGAAGAGGAGGGTATGGTCTTGCCCCCTTTTTAGTTGTTTTATGTTTACCAACAGTAAATCTTACAGTGAATACACAGATGATTAATCAAATGAAGTATTCAGCTTTACCTGGGAAAATGACACTCAAACTCAAAATTACACTCAGAAATAATAAATGGAAGTTTGACTTCCCAAGATAGCTGTCCTTCACTCCTGTTATCAAAAAAATTCTGGGGAAAGGATTCATTCATTTACTTGTTCATTCACTCAATGCACATAAGAGCTACTAAGCACTCACTATATACAAGGCAAGTGTGAGACACTATAGTGCTATTTAGAAGCCTGTTTAGATCTAGATGTTATAAGTTTTATAAAGTAGCTTGTTCAGTTCGTCAGTCAGTCATGTCTGACTCTGTGAACTCATGGACTGTAGTGCACCAGGTCTCCCTGTCCATCACCAACCCCCAGAATTCACCCAACCTCATGTCCACTGAGTCAGTGATGCCATCCAACCATCTCATCCTCTATCGTCCCCTTCTCCTCCTGCCTTCAATCTTCTCCAGCATCAGAGTCTTTTCCAATGTGTCAGTTCTCTCCTGCCTTCAGTCTTCTCCAGCATCAGAGTCTTTTCCAATGTGTCAGTTCTTCACATCAGGTGGCCAAAGTATTGGAGTTTCACCTTCAACATCAGTTCTTTCAATGAATACCCAGGACTGATCTCCTTTAGGATGGACTGGTTGGATCTCCTTGCAGTCCAAGGAGTCTTCTCCAACACCACAGTTCAAAAGCATCAATTCTTCTGAACTCAGCTTTCTTTATAGTCTAACTCTCACATTCATACATGACTACTGGAAAAACCATAGCTTTGGCTATATGGATATTTGTTGGCAAAGTAATGTCTCTGCTTTTGAATATGCTGTCTAGGTTGGTCATAACTTTTCTTCCAAGGAGTAAGCATCTTTTAATTTCATGGTTGTAATCACCATCTGCAGTGATATCGGAGCCCCCCCAAAATTAAGCCCATCACTGTTTCCATTGTTCTCCATCTACTTGCCATGAAATGATGGCACTGGATGACATGATCTTTGTTTTCTGAATGTTGAGTTTTAAGTGAACTTTTTCACTCTCCTCTTTCGCTTCATCAAAGGCTCTTTAGTTATTTTTCACTGTCTGCCATAAGTGCAGTATCTTCTGCATATCTGAGGTTACTGATATTTCTCCCAGCAATTTTGATTCCAGCTTATGCTTCATCCAGTTTAATGTTTCTTGTGATTTACTCTGCATGTAAACTGAATAAGCAGGGTGACAATATACAGTCTTGACATCCTCCTTTTCCTATTTGGAGCCAGTCTGTTGTTCCATGTCCAGTTCTAACTGTTGCTTCTTGACCTGCACACAGATTTCTCAAGAGGCAGGTCAGGTGGTCTGGTATTCCCAAATCTTTGAGGATTTTCCACCATTTTTTGTGACCCACACAGTCAAAGGCTTTGCCATAGTAAATAAAGCTGAAATAGATGTTTTTCTGGAACTCTTTTGCTTTTTTGGTGATCTAGTGGATGTTGGCTATTTGATCTCTGGTTCCTCTGCCTTTTTAAAAATCCAGCTCGAACATCTGAAGTTCATGGTTCACATACTGTTGAAGCCTGGCTTGAAGAATTTTGAGCGTTACTTTGCTAGTGTGTGAGATGAGTGCAATTGTGAGGTAATTTTAGCCTTCTTTGGTATTGTCTTTCTTGGGGATTGGAATGAAAACTGACATTTTCCAGTCCTGTGGCCACTGCTGAGTTTTCCAAATTTGCTGGCATATTGAGTGCAGCACTTTCACAGCATCCTCTGTTAAGATTTGAAACAGTTCAGCTGAAATTCCATCGCCTCCAGTAGCTTTGTTCATAGTTATGCTTCCTAAAGTCCACCTAACAGGGGCAGACCTCGTCATCAGTTGTAATGGATTTCCTCTCTTTCACTTCCGGTTCTTTACATTTCTTACTAAGTTACCTGGATTTATGGATAAATTGAATCTCCAGTTTTGGCATCACTCTATTTCTGGGCTAATTCTAACCATGTAAGCTCATAAATTGGAAGCTGATGGTAATGGTAGTGAAGAATATCAGTGTCTTGAATCATCCTTACTGCTGTAGACTGTTCTTAGAACATCAAGGTTAAAAAGCTATGCATCCATGGTCACTGAGCCATAACATTATCTTCACATTTGCAATGCTAACTTTCCTCTGATAACTTTTTGGGCTTGTTTTCATCTGCTATTTGTATTCCAGCCTCCTGTGCACATAGAAAGTCCTTCCTTGAACCTCAGGTCACTTATCCTCATAATCTTCATTTATGATCTTACCTACTGCCTTTGGGTTGTCAGTGATGCTATAGAAAATTGCAGTGTCTTCAGATACTTCAACAGGCTGGTCAGTATTTATTAAAGGCCATTTGGAAAAGGAATTTTATAAAAGGCTATGAAAATCAAACAATTGCCCCTTATCCTTAATTAAAAAAGAAAAGAAAAAGGGTGCCTTTGTTACAAGCCCTGATGAAGTGTTTAATGGAAAAGAAGCAAGGCCTCCCCCCAAATAGGATGGACATTTAGAATGGTAGCGGGATGGTAGTAGGGCAAATACTGTGAGTATTAGGCAGGAAAAGCACCACATATCAATTCTGGTGAATTCTCAGAACTGGATCTTATAACTTAGCCAAGTTTCTGGAGGACAGTGAGTACATGGATGAAGCCCAGAATATCCTTTGTCTCTTTTTCTCAAATTCCAAGCAGCCACATCCTCTCCACATGCATGAGATGCTATACTCTGTTCCTAAAGGGCCAATGTTTGAGAATGTTATTTTTCTGTCTCATTTTGACTATTACTGCTACTTATAACATCAGTTCTTTACCATTTTTAAATTAATGTGTGACTTTGAAAATCTGGTAAATACTCAGGAACCATTTCTTAGGAACAAATGCTCATAAACATGTATTTACATTACACTTAAAGGGATGTATGGAATTCCTTAAACACATTAATACCATAAAGATAATAAGTAATACTTATGGAACATTTATCTGTGATGGTCATTCTTGTACATATTTCACATGTGTCTTTATGACAAATCTAAAGGTGAGTACTATTATCGTCTAATACACAGATCAGAAAAATGAAATCTATAGGTGCCAAATTTAATATCTTGGGCAATATCTCACAAACAGTGTATTCTGACAGTGGTTTCAAGCCAGGCCAAGCCCCTATTCTTAAAAAAATACAGTGTATTGTTTAACTGGGCTTCCCTGCTGGCTCAGCAGTAAAGAATATTCCTGCAATGTAGGAGCCATGGATTCAATCCCCATGTTAAGAAAATCCCCCAGGGGAGGAAATAGCAAACCCATTCCAATATTGTTGCCTGGGAAATGCCATGAACAAAGGAGCCTGGCAGGCTATAGTCCATGGGGTCACAAAATAGTTGAACACAACTTAGTGACTAAACAACAACAGCTCTTTAACTATGCTACATATCGTGATTAATAACAAATTATCAAAATTTGGTCTACCATACCCAGAGTTTTGCTCACTATCTAGTGGCAAGGACAAGATATATCACAAAGAACTATAGTGAAAAACAGAGTGTAAAATGTGACAAAACAGGAAGAAATGCTGAGGAAAGACAAAATAGTAATTTTTTTGCCATTAGGACAATTTCAGTGTTTTTCTTAAAGAGTTGTTGAATGCCCACTGCTGACTTATATATATTTATATGGCAGTCGTGGACAATTGAACTGGGCTCACAAAGGTTTCCACAGGAAGACAGTGAGAAAAATTTGCACATTCTGGGATAGATGCAAAGTGGCAATGAGAGCCAGCTGGAGAAATGGGCAATAACTTGCATGAGTTCTCTGGCATCAGGAGAAGTTAGTTACCTTCCCGTCATCAACTAGCAAAGTGCACTGGGACTCAGCTTCCTAATCTGTAGTGGAAATGGTTATACTCAATGATTCTTGGAACCTGAACTTGAGGATTTATTGAATTACTTTTAATGAATAATTCAAAGAAAGCAAATTATATATATAATAACTTACTAAATATTGGGAAAACTAGAAGGAAGAATAATACATATGTACAATTTTTGAGACATTTACAGTCAGATTGGAGGAGTCATACCTTTGAAAACAAATTGAAAATCTATTAACTATACGTGTATAGGTAGGCACACAGAAAGAGATCTAAGTATGAAATGATCTGTTCATTTTTGCTCCATTGAACAAGAGGTGACTGTGTCTCAAATTCAATACTATACAATCTTTGTTGTTGCTGCCATTATTGCTTTCTAAGAAGCAGGGATTTAAAAGGAACTAAAACTGCTGAAAAGGAGTGTGCTTTAGGCAACATGGAAAATAAAGCATTTTATGATTAAATTATTTAATATTTTCTACCTAATTTCAGAATTCTGCTGGGGCCATGAAACATATATTTAAAAGGTGTGTGAGAGATGCCATTCATTAAAGACCAGGAAAAAGTAGTTGAAATTTTATTAAAAATTGACTAATAGGCACTCTAGATAATTGAAATGACAGCTTGTTTTGACAGCTGCAAGCAAAAATGTACTTGTTCAAAACAGTGAGTGTAAATCTTTTTAATTTCCAGAAGGAAAAAAAAAATGATGTACAGGTTTAACTTAATTCAGTCAGCCCATAAAGTGTAATAATAAAAGGTAACTCTTCACCTGACTAGTGAAACTTTGGTAATTGGAGTTCCTGCCAATCACTGCTTTTGGGGGTGGAAGTGAAGACCTTTGAAGACCCTCAAGTGGAAGAGGTAATTTCCTCCAAGATCCGGGAGGAAACAGAAATCAACACAGGAGCAACCAAATATCCCCAGGATAACCTTTATAAATACCACTCAGTGTCAAATTTGGAGACCATGAAACACTTCCAGGAATGTTTTTTCACACAAACCTCCTAACAAGTAGAATGAAGTGGGAACACATTCATCACCCAATGCCATGGCCCCCATAGGTATTTTGTAAGTTTTCTATAAATGCTAAAAAAGTGTGACTGAAAAAGTAAGAGGTAGGTTTCCTAACGAACAAAACAAGTCAAGTTTCAGGTCAAGAATAATCCGTGTAACATTAAACTGTACCTTATTAGGGCATGGCTGCTTTATTTTATTACATTTATACCCAGAAAGGAAATAAAAAGGACAAACAAAGGCACTGATGAACCAACTCATGGCTTTTTAAACTTGTTTTGTATCTGATCAGAAAAGGAAAAAAGTCCAGCCTCAGGATCTGAGCTCCATGCTTTCATAATTTATTTTGTTGTTTTACTATTTTCTTTGCTTTCTAAGTAGTCATTTAATTTGAGACACAATCAGCTAGAATTTAATTTTACTTTTATCAGTTTGGGCTATCCTTTGGCTAAGACAGCACACAATTATATCCATCCAAAACTAAAACTAGTTCATAAAAGATGGTTATATATTTCTCTATTTGTCTACACTCTATGTGGGAAAGTTTGGTATAAAATATATTCGTTTAAAATGTTACAAAGCATAGAATTGCCAGGAAAAATTTAGGCTCCATAAATGTTTCCTTAGCTCATCCACACTGAAACTTTAACTTGCAATCCACACAGTGAGGCAGAAGACTGAAAAATTACATGTTTTAGATCATCTGAGTAAATGGTCTCTTACATTAGCAGGTAAATCTATTCCTTTACTTAAGCCATAACCTTTTGACCTTAAAAGTGAAAATGTTCCATTAATTAAACTTCTCAGGCCTGTTTTAATCACAAGGTATTCATTTCTTTGTCCTTAAAGATTTAAATTGCATATGTTTAATATCTTATGTATAAACAAAGGTCATAAATTATGGATTGGTTAATGTGGTCCATGAATGAATGCATTGTTTTTGAAATAGACTGATTTTATTTTTTAAAGAGAACAAATCTCAATCCTTAATATCTGTGAGGTGTTATGCAGGAAAAAAAAATGCTTTTAAAATGTAATAAGTTGGTCCTAAAATGGCAGAGGAATACGATGGGGAAACCATTTTCTCCCCCACAAATTCATCAAAAGAACGTTTGAATGCTGAGTAAATTCAACAAAACATTTTCAAATGCCGGCAGAAGACATCAGGCTCCCATAAAAGCAGCCCATTGTCTTCAAAAGGAGTTAGGAAAAAATATAAAAGATAAAAAGAGAGACAAAAGAGGTAGGGATGGAGCTCTGTCCTGGGAAGGAAGTATTAAATAAGAGAGAAGTTTCCAAACACCAGAAAAAACTCTCACTGGAGAGTCTGAGGTGAGCCTTGGGACCTCAGAGGGCAACATAACTAGGAGGAAAAATAAATAAATAATTAAATCCCACAGATGGGCCCAACAGTAACTCCCAGCGGAGAAGCTGGGCAGACTCCTACAACCACAACTAACAAGCGGGGGCTGGGCAGGGAGGCGCGGGCTGCATTGCTTGGAGTAAGGGCCTGGCCTGAATGTCCTGAGGGCAATCTGAGGGAACTAACCTGAGATAGCAAACCAGACTGTGGGATAGCTACCCCAAGAAAAGCCCTAACCTAAGACACTGCCAGGCACGCTCAACAAACAAAGGACTGAGCAGAGCTAGTCAGCTGCGGACTGGCCTATCCCCTGCTGGAGACAGGCAGGCGAGGGCAGCTGGATCTGGAAGGGGGCAATCACGGACCCAGAGAGGCATCATCTGCATTATTGCAAGCAGGCTTCGTTGCTAACCAAGATTTCTTGGGATTCTGGATGGTCGACATCTGCCTGAGAAAGTGCGCTAGTAGTACACCCAGAAAACCAAGCGGCAGTGACAGGGGAGGCGATAAGTTGCAGCTACTGCACTCGGCAAACACTTGGTCACCTGAGCTGCTCGGACCTGGGAAGGGCACAAAAGCAGGCTCAACTGAGTCTGCACCTTTGAGGAGTACCTGAGTACTTGAACCTGAGCAGCTTAGACCTGGGAAGTGCATACAACCCAGGGCCGGCCTCAGACAGTTCCCAGCAGAGCAACCTAGAGCCTAAGCGGTGTAGACAGGGAAGGCACACACGCATGAGCGGGGGCAAACCCAGTGTGGCCGAGACGCTGTGAGCACTCCCCACAGATGCCAGTGTTATTTGTTTGCAGGGTCCCTCCCTCCCCACAGCACAACTGAATAAGGGAGCCTAAAAAAAGTGACCACCACCGCGCTCGTGTGTCAGGGCGGAAATTAGACACTGACAAGATCAGCAAACAGAAGCGAAAACAGAGGGAACCACCTTGAAAGTGACAGGTGCAATAGATTAAAACCCTGTAGTTATCACTGACTATATCAGAAGGGGCCTATAGGTCTTGAGAATTATAAGCCTGATCAAGGAACTATCCGAAAGTGAAGTATGGATGGAGAAGTCTTGAGACTACTGTAAAAATAAGACTGAAAAACAGTGGCAGGAGACTTAAATCCAAATCCTGAGAACACCAGAGAACTCCTGATTCGAGGGAACATTAATCGACAGGAGCTGATCAAACACTTCCATATCTACCCTGAAAACAAGCACCGCCCAAGGGCCAACAAGTTCCAGAGCAAGACATAGCATGCAAATTCTCCAGCAACACAGGACCTCAGCCCTAAACGTCAATATACAGGCTGCCCAAGTTACTCCAAACCCATTGACATCTCATAACTCATTACCAGATACTTCACTGTACTCCAGAGAAAAGAAATCCAGCTCCACCCACCAGAACACCGACACAAGCTTCCCTAAACAGGAAACCTTGACAAACCACCTGTACAATCCCACCCACAGTGAGGAAACTCCACAATAGGGAGAACTCCACAAACTGTCAGAATACAAAAAGGCCACCCCAAACACAGCAATATAAACAAGATGAAGAGACAGAGGAATACCCAGCAGGTAAAGGAACAGGATAAATGCCTACCAAACCAAACAAAAGAGGAAAATATAGGGAATCTACCTGATAAAGAATTCCAAATAATGATAGTGAAGATGATCCAAAATCTTGAAATAAAAATGGAATCCCAGATAAATAGCCTGGAGACAAGGACTGAGAAGATGCAAGAAAGATTTAACAAGGACCTAGAAGAAATAAAAAAGAGTCAATATATAATGAATAATGCAATAAATGAAATAAAAAAACACTGTGGAGGGACTAACAGTAGAATAGGGAGGCAGAAGATAGAATTAGTGAGGTAGAAGATAGAATGGTAGAAATAAATGAATCAGAGAGGAAAAAAGAAAAATTAACTAAAGGAAATAAGGACAATCTGAGAGACCTCTGGAACAA
>SJYC01069159.1:0-10420 GCA_006408675.1 Madoqua kirkii
AAAAAAAAAAAATGCTTCCATGGAGTCTCCTTGTTTTAGGCAAGTCTTGAATTTGTTGGGGACTCAGAATAGGAGCTGAAGGGTTTGGAGTGAGAGTGGTCATACAAACTAAAATTATTGTTCTTCTGGAAAGGGTTAAAAGAGACCCTCCCCACTACTGACAGTCCTCTCGGTCTTATTTTTAAGCTGTGGTTTCCGTGGATGGACGGCCTGTGAAACTCCAGCTCTGTGACACTGCAGGACAGGTCAGTATCACATCGCTGCTCAGTGCTGGGCAAGAACAGGGCCTTTTAAAGGCCTTCAAATACTGCCCCCTCTCCGTTACTGGACCATTCTAGAGCCCCACCCCCACCTCACAGAGGGTGGATGTGGCGGGGAGAGAGCTCCACACCGATAAAACAGGGTTTGGCACTGCTCCTTGTGGGCAGGACAAGGGAAACAGGGTCAAGAGCGGTTCTTATCTTCTGGGAGTTTCTGATCTTATTTGCTTTCTGGTTTTTATTAAAAATTGTCAATGATGCTTTGTACTCATTTCTCAGAGTAAGTTGGCAGTGCCTTATAATCATTTTATTAAAGGTCAGCAAACCAAATTCTTAAGATATTGACTCAAGAAAAAGATGGAGTTCATGTCTTTAAGTGTTAATATTTCCTTTCCTAACCTGGAGGAATGAATGAACTGGGACTTGGTCCTGCAGAATCGTGAACATTTATTTTTGTCTTGAGGGCAGGCACTTATCGAGGATCAGACTGGGCAGCCTTGATCCCCAGCTGAACATTGGTTTGAAGTCCCAGTATGAAGTCCCCTTTGGTGTGTCTCCGAAGAGCTGGGGGGCCTCCAGTCCCCCTGCATAGTGCTAACATCACTGAATTTTCGCTGTGCCCTCTGAGAGCCCATGCTCTGTCTTTGTTGTTCTTTAGTCATTAATGTTGTTGTTTAGTCATTAAGTTGTTTAGTCCGACTCTTTTGTGACCTGTTGGACTGTAGCCCACCAGGCTCCTCTGTCCATGGAATTTCCTAGGCAAGAATACTGGAGTGGATTGCCATTTCTTTCTCCACAGGATCTTCCCGTCCCAGGGATCAAACCTGCATCTCCTGCATTGCAGGTGGAGTCTTCCCCGCTGAGCCATCACAGAAGCCCCTAGGGTCTGTCTTTAGAGCTTGCCAAAGCCACAGTTAATAAGCACGTAGTTTCCCTAGTGCTTGCTAGAGTTTGAGAAAGTGCTGCAGTAATTTATCAACAGATAAAAGTGTCCACTTCCTTTCTAAGATGTCATATGACCACCTACACTTAAGGAAGTATCTGACTTTCCAGTGTCCCTAAGAGCCTCCTCCAAACCAGGGCTTCTTAGTCACTTGCCCACTGCGGGACAGCAAGTTCAGAGCTTTGTTTTTCAAACTTCAAGGTGACACAAGACTGGGCAGCCTCAATCCTCAGCTAAACATTGGTTTGGCAGTGGCCACAGGGCACATGTCATAGCCCAGATTCCTCTGCTGTCTTCTTGCCCCTCTACTGGAGCAGGAAAAAAATGAAAAACCCAGCAATATCTATATTTTATTGCCTATGGAATAGAAAAATCAAAGAACATATATCCTTCTAATAATCTTTCTGGATGCACTGCTGCTATTTATAATTAAAGCTTAATTGTTTTGTGTAAATCAAGAATATTTTTCTTACCTTGGGTCACATTTTCTGATCTTTACAATGAGGGTTGGGTAGCCCCTCAATAAAGAGAGGCTTCCCTGCTGAAGCAAGAAGTGGCAGTTGAAGAGTCCAAGAATAAGAAGAAGGTAGGAAAACTCAATAAACCAAAGGGCATGCCTATCTGGGGCCCTTTAGGGAGGAGCATACAGCTCAGTGCAGGCAGCTCCCCACCACTGGCTCACCTGTCAGCTCTGATGGCAGACACAGCTTCCTGGGCTTAGAGTTCCCTGCCTCATGCCTGGTTGGTGCCTGGCCCATAGTGGACTTTGTTTGTGTTTGTAGACTGGATTGATAAATAATGGAGTGTTGGGTCCTGCAGGATGCAAGCTTAAGTCATGGCTTGCCCCTTGATGGACTATAGTCCGTGGGGGAAGACAAACAATTTAGTCTTGGATTGGCCAAAAAGTTCATTTGGATTTTCCAGTAAGCACTTACAGAAAAACCAAAATGAACTTCTTGGCCAACCCAATAGAACTTGTGAAGAAATCAACGAGGTTACAGGAGGAGGAAGACAACATCGGTTTGAGGGACAGGATGGGTAGACCTGGAGGAAAACCTCTGAGCAGTTTTGGAAGAGAATTAGGACTTTTACCAGGAACAGTTTGTAGAAATGATCCTGAATTATCAAGGAAGAGTTTGATTTTTTTTTTTCCTTAATAGGATCTGTTTCAAAGTTAAGGAATCACAAGAATCATATTAGAAATGGTTTCATGAAAAAGCTTATAATTTGGGAAATGAAAAGGTTTCAGTGCAAGTTGGTATGCTTTGGTTTATTTGAAAATTTTCCTTCTGGTCTCTCAGCAGTGTTCTTGTTGAGATACACTGTATTTCTCACCTGATGGAGTATGCCTAATAGTGTAATGTGTGAGGTCACCAGCTACAGATTTATGGAAAACCACATCTTCAAAAAACCATCTTCAAAACTATGAAAAATACACAGCTATGGCTTTCCCGGTGGTCCAGTGGTTTAAGACTCTGTGCTCCCCATGGAACTTTGCCCAGTGTTATGCATCAGCTTGGATGGGAGGGGGGTTGGGAGGAGAACTGATACACATATATGCATGGCTGAGTCCCTTCACTGTTCACTTGAAACTGTCACAACATTGTTTGTCAGCTATACCACAATTAAAAAAAAACAAAAAAATTTAAAGTTTGCAGGGAAAAAAAGACTTTGTGCTCCCAATGCAGGGGGCCTGCATTTGATCCCTGGTCAGGGAACTATATCCCACATGCAACTAAAGATTCTGCATGCCACAGCTAAAACCCAGAGTAGCCAAATAAATAAAAATAAATTTAAAAAAAAATACACAACTGGTGAGATAAAGTCAGTTTTCTCTCGGCTCCCCAGCTATCAATTAGTATTGTTTGGATTGTTAGTAAAACTGGGCAAGGTGATAGTCTTTTCCTATCCTCCCTATTCCAGATCTGATAACCTCCCTTTTTAAGGGACTTGATTTGACACCTGCCATATTTCCTTAGTGTTGCCCCAGCCTGTGGTGGCACATGCCCCAAAGCAGTCATCATGGTAGCTTCCTGGGGATAAAGTGACTCAAGCTGCCTCCTTTCCAAACACCAGGAGAATGTGGACACAGGTTGCCTGGGGTCATTGCAACTGAGAGCTGGAAAAATAACTAGAAATTGCTTCTTATGCCTTGGGGCCTTTTTGTTGGGGGCTTGCCTATAAAATGTTAAAAGTTTTTAACACTAGACTCAGTATGGAAATTTCACTGTGATCAATTTTACTCCAGTGGAAATTGATCAGACTGCAAGAGCCTGTCCAACAGCAGGTGAAAACTCTTCAGCCTCTGACTCATGAGGCACCTGGGAAAATCTTTATACTTTAAAAAAAACAAACACCGGTTGCTGCTAGACCAGCACGGCTATCCAGCAACCTGTCAGCCCCACCCAGCCCTACCCTAAACCCCAGGCAAATCTCTGGGTCTCAGAACTAGTTTCTCTAAGGGTCCATTCCAATTGGACTCGTCATACATACGTGTGTGACATTTATTTCTCCAAATAGCTAAGGTTTCTGGTCAGGCAGTGAGCAGCAGGGTTTAGTTTCTGCTTTGCTTCCTGAGTCCTTCAGCCAGAACCTCCACAAGTCTGGAAGCCAGGTTGCCGAAGCCATGTCCCAAGGTCCAGGGCTGTGTTTGCTTTTCTTTTTATTGATAACACAACCCCAGATCCAGGGCCTGGCCAGGCATGATGCCTGCCAGCAGTGAGGACAGAGACTGTCCTGTGCTGCTTTCTTGCAGGCCTCTGGGAACAGAGGGAATGTCTCATTAGAAGATCCTCAGGGCTGGGCTGTTGGCCACCTGGTTGGGTTTCTGTGTTTCTTCTTTCAGTGCAAAGTTGGCACTGAGAAATCCAGGACTTTTTTTTTTTCTTCTTCTTCTGTTTAACTTTTGCATATAGAAGGTAGAGAATTGGCAGTGACATGGTGAGATGCCATATTCCTTCCTAAGGATTTAGCTGGTCAGCTTCAATATTGTCACTTGGTTGTTGCCCTATAAATTGAAATACAGGGCCTCAGGTGAGGCATGTAAACTCAAAAGATCCAGGCTTTCTTCATCCCTAGAAAAAGTCCACAGATGCAACAAAACATGCACGTAAATAATAGTTTGTAAATAATCATAAGAGCTTCCCATGTGGCTCAGTGATAAAGAATCTGCCTGCCAATGATGAGCCACAGGAGATGTAGATTCATTCCCTGATTTGGGAAGATCCCCTGGAGGAGGGCATGGCAACCCACTCCAGTATTCTTGCCTGGAGAACCTCATGGACAGAGGAGCCTATGGGCTACAGTCCATAGGGATGCACAGATTCAGACACAACTAAAGCCAGGTAGTGTGCACACATGCATGTCCCTATAAGGACTGAGGCCATGTGTGTCTGTTCCCAACCAAATCCCCTAGGTCTGGTGTCCAGTGCCCAGAGTCCTGTGTGCATCTCTGTTAGTGAATGTGCACAGTAGGGCACTCAGCAGGGTGATGGTTGGTTTATATAATCAACTCTGACTTATTTATTCCATTCAGTTCTTTATCCCTTGGAAATAGGGTGGATTCGCCTTTTCTCTGGTCCTTTATTTTCCCAAAGCATCATTCCTGGAGGCCTCCTGGGGTTTGTGGAGAGAAAAGGAGAAGGAAAGTAAGAGAAAAGGAAGGAGAGAGGAAAAGATAAAGTGAGATAAAAGGTGTATTCAGCAAGTGTGAGAACATATTCACTTCTGTTTTAAGTGACATTGAGAGACACACATTCTCTGGGTCCCTGTAACAGTGTCCGAGGCTAGGTCCTCAATTCCAGTCCTGTGTCTGAGTCCCATGATTCTGCACCAAGTGTGCCCTGAGTGTGCCCTGGACTTGCACGGCACAGATGGGATGAAGTGAGCCTGGCTCACAGTTGCCATGAGGATGGGCAGAGCTGCTGAGTTCACAGACTGTGGTTTCCTGGGGTCTGGGTGAAGCCCTGAGGATCAGTGTGGGTACCATCTACATTTTAAAAGCATGGCTAAGTACCAGAGTTGAAGCAGTAAGTCTGAGTTACTCTAGCCTGAAGTCTAGAGAAAGTAAATTTTACTTTGAAAATTCATCTAATATAAGGACTTTTTCTACAATAACTTGCAAGTAGGTCCTGAGCAGTGAGGCAGGTTTTTGGGCAAGTTTGCAGAGCTGGGAGTGAGGCCCCACTTGGCAGCAAGGGCCTTTATAGGGCTCTGGTTCTTCCTTCCACCACCTGTGGACTTTCTGTTACCTGCCAGCCCTTTCCAGAAAAATGTTCAAATGGTCTCTTTGCAGATGAGAACTGATGTAAAAGATAACATTTGGGTGCTTGACTCCCTTGTAGGATGAGTTTGACAAGCTCCGGCCTCTGTGCTACACCAACGCTGACATCTTCCTCCTGTGCTTCAGTGTCGTGGGTCCCTCCTCCTTCCAGAACGTCAGTGAGAAATGGGTGCCAGAGATTCGGTGCCACTGTCCCAAAGCCCCCATCATCCTCGTGGGGACACAGTCGGACCTCAGAGAAGACGTCAAAGTCCTCATTGAGCTGGACAAATGCAAAGAGAAGCCGGTACCCGAGGAGGTGGCCAGGTTGTATGCCGAGGAGATCAAAGCCACCTCCTACATTGAGTGCTCAGCCTTGACTCAGAAGAACCTCAAAGAAGTCTTCGATGCAGCCATTGTGGCCGGCATTCAGTACTCGGACTCCCAGCAGCAGCCAAAGAAGTCCAAGAGCAGGACTCCCGACAAGATGAAGACCTTGTCCAAGTCCTGGTGGAAGAAGTACTGCTGTTTCGTATGATGCTGATGGGGACCCCAGCAGGCTGTGTTCCGACAAAACCTTCACTAGAGGCTATATTAGCTGATGTGACTCTTTGACTGTGTAGGACCTGTATAGCGAGTACATGTATATATGGATTATAGGAGGTGCTCCAATTTATGTTATTCTTTCTCGCCTTTGACCTTCTTGTTTGTTTGAGCTGAAGGATGAGATACTTATGCAAGATATCTTGAAGTAAGTTAAGCATTTTTCATAACTCTGGAAATTTAGAGCTTTAGACATTTTGATTAATTTATATCTAATATGAAAAAGGCACACCTCAGATCTGGGTGTCCAGAGTGAAAGTTTGCTATGAGGTAACACACAGAAGAACAAAGAGGAAATCGTGTGGTTAGCCATCCCTTCACTGAAGGCTGGTCAGAGTAACTCAGCTTTGAAACCTTACGCTGTTTTCCCCTTTGTTTTAAGGAAAAAAAATCAGAGGAAAAAAAAGATTTCTACTGTAAAACCTCAAATCAGTCACTTTGATTATATTCTTATACCCCATTGCTTAAGATTTAAAAACAACCAACAAAAAACATCCCACTGACAATGGTGCTGTGTAGACCAAAAAGGAACAGTTGCTGATGGGGTTTTTCATCCTGAGAGCATGTGAACAGCTGGAATGCCATGAGGAGTACAGGGGTAGCCTGCAGCTCTCTTTTCTTTAGGGAACGACTCACACTGAGATCAGAGTGTGACGTTTGCTGTCATGCACATAAGCCAAGTTGTCTGAACCTCTATGATGACAGTGCTCAGGAGACCTGCCTGGATTGGTTCTAAACTTATGGGCTTTCCCTGCCCCATCTGCAGGGAAATGAACACTCTAGCAGGGCTGTAGCAGGCAGGTGTTTTGGGAAATGAACAAAATGTCTTTGTTTTTTGGGTTTTTTTTTTAAGTCAGTCCAAAGGTACTTCTTTATGTACACACATAAACACAGATATATATGTGGCTATTCTTGCTGCTGATTCAGACTTTTAACTATGGGAAAAAAAAAATGTGGCCACAGGAACAGCTGCGATGGAAGCCTGGCTTCCTCTTTTAACACTTTTTGGAACAGAACTCTTTTTAATGATATCTGAGATGTGATTCTAAGTGTATCTTCACACATTTTGGAGCCCATGTTAAAACATGTACATCTCTTAGAACCTATTTTAAAATTAATGCCTCTTGAAACCTACTGAATCCACAGACACCTCTCAGGGAGCTGGCAGCAGAGACAGTGTGCAGGTTAGGGGCCACGGGGTTGGCAGTGGCAGGGACCACAGTGCCCTTGCTCAGCACTTTCTACACTGTAGACCAGTCAGAAAACCACAGCTTGTGACATGTTTGTGTTGTTCCAGATGGTGGCTTTTAGGGCTTTATGTTCTGGAGGAAAAAAGTGCCACATCCAGAGAGCAGTTTTACTCTGGGATGGGATTGCTTCTGAGTTGCTGAGAAGTAGCCAAATGCATCGAGTTGTGATGTCAGGTTTGCACTGGTGTGAAGATCTACCAAAATCAGCCAGTAACTGGGGAAATTTCTCTAGTGCCAACAGGTAGAGGAATTGATCTTTCTGTGGATCTTATCCTTTTTATATTAAAAAAGATCCAATTTTTGTTTCTTCATATAAAAAGTAAAAGATCAGGCTATACTTTAGGTTAGGGGCTTCTTTTTTTCTGTTAGTAAATAAAATTAACTAATTTCTTCATTTAAAAACTGAAATATATACTGTTTACTATTTATTTTTCAGTACATTGAAATTGATATCATAGTTTCCTGAAGCATTTAGTTACAACCTGAGTGAATAAAATTACTTCATTTGTGGAAATGCCATAAACAGACCTAATGAAGTGCATCTGAAGCTTGGGGCTTGGCTCGCCAATTCATGAACCTCCCAGGTGGGGCTCTGCCCGCCATGGTGTGGAGTGGGGTGAAGGAGGGTTCTCTGACTGCTAGGTGATTTCAAACAGTATTTACATATTAAAGCAAATGTCATGGAGTACAATGCAAGTTAATTTTTAAGACTGAACACAAAACTTGGAAGAAATTTTATGCCTGTGACAGCATAGAGGCCATTCTTAGTCCCCTGAGGTGGGGAACCTTGGCCACCCTCTGCCTTTAGAACCACTGATGGCCAGTGGTTTGTGAGGAACACCTTTGTGGCCTAGGTTCTAGAGCTTTATTCAAGTGTTTTATTCTTAACTTAGCTTGATGCAGCCTATCCCATTAGAGCTAAAAATCTAGAAGGTTGACATTGAAATGCAACAGGTTTTAATAGGTTGCCAAATCTGTAAGAGTAAAGGTGGGATTGTAATTGGAGACTTGGGCAGAAAAAAATTTTTTTGGCTGCTCTTTGCAGTATGCAGGATCTTAGTTCCCCGACCAGGGATTGAACCCATCCCCTCTGCACTGGGAGTGCAGAGTCTTAACCCCTGAACTGCAGGGAAGTCCCCAGAATTTTTAGAAGTATATGCTTGAGTTTTTTATTTACTTCCAAGCTCAAGTATCGTTAAATTTACAGCTGATATTATTGCGTAGGAGACTATCAGAGCTGTGCTTTGGAAAATGCTCAGCATTAAGTTGGGCAGGCCAGTCATAAAGTAACAATATAGGGTCCACCTTTTTCACCAAGTGTGTGGAAATGAACCTTTTGTAATGTTAATTGCTGTGCCTGACAGACTTAAAGAGAAATCTCTGAGCTCTTACACAGGGCAAGTCTTCTCCCCTAAGTCATGCTTTTCTTTTTTTAAGCATAAATGATGTTGAGCAGAATACTCTTTTTGAAGATGCTCTCCAAGTGGTAGCAAACAAATTGTGACCTACAGCTCTTAGGGGACCTGCCTTTTCCACCAAAGAATTTCTCTGGGAGTGAAGAGAACATAAGGCGCGTGGAGACACAGGCCCCAGAGGTGTCCTGGGAACATGTCCCTGGCCAACATTAGGTGCCTGTTCAGGGTGGGGGGTGAAAATTCCAGGGCTACGTCTGGACCCTCATGTGTGAGGGTCGAGGGCCGAGTACTGGCCTCCGTCCCTATTCTCAGAGCTGAGTCCAGGCTCAGAGCAGCGCTGAGTGTGGGGTGATGCTGAGGGCACAAAAGAGTCTTGGTTTCTTCCTGTGTGGACAGGGCTGCCCTGTTCACTGGCCTGTTGGTGTCCTGAATGACAGCATGTGTGCACATGTGGGGTGAACATCCAAGGGTTGCAGTGGCCATGGGGTGCCCTGAGCCCCACCAGCTTCATAGTGAAGGCCAGCCAGGCTCAGGATCCCTCATCTCCAGGGCTTGCGTAGCACTCCTGGTCACCTGGTGAAGGACAGTTCAGTCTCCTTGGTTGTCTGTGTGGCCTCTGACCCCAGGGTATGTTTGTTTTGTATCCCCTGACCAGTCAACCACAATGGACTGGAAAACTGGGCAGAGAGCAAATAAACCCACTGCCCATCTGCGTGTTCTCCAGAGTGCTGAAAGGCAGCTAGCCTCCTGGCTTCCATGGGCAGCGTGACCCTTGCCCAGAGCAGTCTGGAAGTTTCTCCTCCCTCAGTCCCAGTCCCATCTCCCTTATCTGGGACAGGCCTTCCCAGGATACAAGGAGAGAGCTCCCAGTCCCTCAGAGGAGTTCAGAATGTCTTCACAGAATGACCTGAAAGAAGGGGAGAAAAGCTTTCTAAAATGAATATTAGCTGCAAAGGCCCTGAGGCAGAGCAATGTCCAGCCTGTCCTGGGGCCTGTACAGTCAGGGGTTGGGGATGCCATGATCTCTGGGAGAGGCAATGGACCAGAGGGGAGAGGAGGGCTGGGCCCTGCGGTCAGGCTGTTTGGGCTTGAATCCTGGTTCTGCTGCTTCCTGGTTGTGGTTCCTTAAGTAGCTTAACCTCCTGACCTCTCAGTGCCTAATCTGTCAAGTCAGTACAGGGACAAGTGTGGCACCTGCCCCGGTGGCTGATGGGTTGTTGAATATAAAGGTTACAGGGGCCCATAAGCCCCAGGAAGCACCCGCTCATTTTTTTTAAATGTTTTCTGGGCAAGACGCACAGTTGATTCAACTTGGCAACTGGCCCCTAAAGGCTTTTATCTTCATCTCTGTTAAATTTTATGAGGCTTACACTTTTTATGCTTAATAACAAATTCATTTTTCAGTTTCCACTTGTTTTTATAGAAGAGAGAAATACTTCAGTTACTCCAGGCACGTGGCACAGGGTGAGTGGGTAGGGAGCAAATGTGCTGGCTCCTCACCCCTGTCTGGAAGGTGGCAAGACTTAAGACTACGATCACAGCACTGAAGTAGCCTGGGGTGTCGGGCGAGGCTGGTGAGTGGATGCGGGGCCGTGCGTTCCCAATCAGGCTGGGCTTCCCTCCACGCACTTCACTTGGAAAGGCCTTGCCCAGCCAAACACACTCTTGTTTTGTGTTCTTTTGAACCA
>SJYC01069161.1:0-27938 GCA_006408675.1 Madoqua kirkii
TATATATATATTATATTCATATATATATATTATAACTTATGTGACTTTTCTTTGTTAATATTGTATTTTTAAAAATCCAAATTCTACTCTAGACTTTTAATCTTTGCTATTTGGTATTATCAATTTTGTACCTTTAAGAATCCAATCTTCAGTACCCTTTTTTACTTGGAAGTGAGATTACTGGCTTGACTGCTCTCTGTCCCTTTGGACTCTCCTTTTGCTCCACCAAGTCACTTCTATCTCCTCCCTCCCCCTTCCTTTCTCTATGCAAATCTGTGAATCTCCTTGTGTGTTCTGGATGGTGGAGAACACTTAGGGAATTGATTACTAGCTAGATCTGTCTCTCTCCTTTTGATTCCCCCCTTTATCCTCCTGGTCATCTCTGTCTCCTTCTTTCTTCTTCTCTTCTCTGTATAATTCTGTGAGCATCTCTGAGCAGTTCAGACTATGGAGCGGACATAAGGAAGTGATTACTGGCTAGCTAGTCCTCCTCTCTTTTGATTCCACCTCATCTCATTTGGGTCATCTTTCTCTCCCTCATCCCCTTCTCTTCTTCATGTAACTCTGTGAACCTCTCTGGGTGTCCCTCATTGTGGAGAAAATTTTCATCTTTAACTTAGATGTTTTATCAACAGTGCTGTATAGATGGAGAAGTGTTGAGGCTACTGTAAATATAAACCTGAAAACCAGAAGCAGGAATCTTAAGTCCAAATTCTGAGAACACCAGAGAACTCCTGACTCCAGGGAACATTAATCAAAAGGAGCTCATCAAACGCCTCCATACCCACACTGAAACCAAGCACCACCCATGGACCAACAAATTCTAGAGCAAGACATACCATGCAAATTCTCCAGCGACACAGGAATACAGCCCTCAGCTTCAATACACAGACTGTCCAAAGTCACTGCAAACCCGCTGACATCTCATAACTCATTACAGGACATTTAATTTCACTCCAGAGAGAAGAAATCCAGCTCCACTCGCCAGAACACCTACACAACTTCCCTAACCAGGAAACCTTGACAAGCCACCAGTACAACCCCACCCACATCAAGGAAACTCCACAATAAAGAGAAGTCCACAAACTGCCAGAATACAGAAAGTGAAAGTGAAAGTTAAGTCGCTCAGTCTTATCTGAATCTTTACGACCCCTTGGACTGTAGCCTACCAGGCTCCTCCGTCCATGGGATTCTCCAGGCAAGAATACTGGAGTGGGTCGCCATTTCCTTCTCCAAGAATACAGAAAGACCACCCCAAACTCAGCAATATAAACATGATGAAGAGACAGAGGAATACCTAGCAGGTAAAGGAACAGGATAAATGCCCATGAAACAAAACAAAAGAGAAAGAGATAGGGAATCTACCTGATAAAGTATTCAGAATAATGAAAGTGAAAATGATCCAAAATCTTCAAATCAAAATGGAATCACAGATAAATAACCTGCAGACAAGGATTGAGAATATGCAAGAAAGGTTTAACAAGGACCTAGAAGAAATAAAAAAGAGTCAATATATAATGAATAATGAAATAAATGAGATCAAAAATACTCTGGAGGGAACCAACAGTAGAATAATGGAGGCAGAACATAGGATTAGTGAGGTGGAAAACAGAAGGGTAGAAATAAATGAGTCAGAGAGGAAAAAAAGAAAAACTAATTAAAAGAAATGAGGACAATCTCAAAGACCTCTGGGACAATGCTATGCCCCAACAATCAAATCATAGGAGTTCCAGAAGAAGAAGACCAAAGGAAAGACCATGAGAAAATACTTGAGGAGATAATAGTTGAAAACTACCCTAACATGGGGAAGGAAATAGTCACCCAAATCCAAGAAACCCAGAGAGTCCCAAATAAGACAAACCCAAGGTGAAACACCTCAAGACACATATTAATCAAATTAACAAAGATCAAACACAAAGAACAAATATTAAAAGCAGCAAGGGAAAAAGAAATAACACACAAGGAGACTCCCATAAGGATAGCATATGATCTTTCAATGGAAACTCTTCAGGCCAGGAGGGAATGGCAGGACATACTTAAAGTGATTAAAGGAAATGACCTACAGCCAAGACTACTGTACCCAGCAAGGATCTCATTCAAATATGAAGGAGAAATAAAAAGCTTTACAGACAGGCAAAACCTGAGAGAATTCAGCACCACCAAACCAACTCTCCAACAAATGCTAAAGGATATTCTCTAGACAGGAAACACAAAAAGGGAGTATAAACTTGAACCCAAAATAATAAAGTAAATGGCAATGGGATCATACTTATCAATAATTACCTTAAATGTAAATGGGTTGAATACCCCAACCAAAAGACAAAGACTGGCTGAGTGGATACAAAAACAAGACCCCTATATATGTTGTCTACAAGAGGCCCACCTGAAAACAAGGGACACAATCATGCTGAAAGTGAAGGACTGAAAAAAGTCCATGCAAATAGAGACCAAAAGAAAGCAAGATTGTGAAAAGAACGAAAAAGGACACTACATAATGCTCAAAGGATCAATCCAAGAAGAAGATATAACAATTATAAATATATATGCACCCAACATAGGAGCACCACCATATGTAAGACAAATGCTAACCAGTATGAAAGGGGAAATTAACAATACTGCAATAATAGTGGAAGATGTTAATACCACCACTTATACTTTAGTGTAGATCAACTAAACAGAAAATGAACAAGGAAACACAAACTTTAAATGATACAATAGACCAGTTAGACCTAATTGATATCTATAGGACATTTCACCCCAAAACAATGAATTTCACCTTTTTCTCAAGCACACACAGAACCTTCTCCAGGATAGATCACATCCTGGGCCATAAATCTAGCCTTGGTAAATTCAAAACAATTGAAATTATTTCAAGCATCTTTTCTGACCACAATGCAGTAAGATTAGATTTCAGTTACAGGAGAAAAACTATTAAAACTTCCAACATATGGAGGCTGAACAACACGCTGCTGAATAACCAACAAATCACAGAAGAAATAAAAATATGCAAAGAAACAAACGAAAATAAAAACACAACAACCCAAAACCTATGGGACACTGTAAAAGCAGTGCTAAGTGGAAGCACTTAGCAATAGAAGCATACTTCAAGAAACAAGGAAAAAGTCAAATAAATAACCTAACTGTACATCTAAAGCAACTAGAAAAGGAAGAAATGAAGAATCCTAGGGTTAGTAGAAGGAAAAACATCTTAAAAATTAGGGCAGACATAAATGCAAAAGAAACCATAGCAAAAATCAACAAAGCCAAAAGCTGGTTCTTTGAGACGATTAATAAAATTGGCAAATCGTTAGCCAGACTCATCAAGAAACAAAGGGAGAAAAATCAAATCAATAAAATTAGAAATCAAAATTAAAAAACTATTAAAAATATCAACATATGGAGGCTAAACAACACGCTTCTGAATAACCAACAAACCACAGAAGAAAAAAAAATCAAAATATGCATAGAAATGAGTGAAAATTAAAACACAACAAGCCAAAACCTATCAGTTTAGTTCCATCGCTTAGTCGTGTCCAACTCTTTGCGACCCCATGAATCGCAGCACGGCAGGCCTCCTTGTTCATCACCATCCCTTGGAGTTCACTCAGACTCACGTCCGTCGAGTCTGTGATGCCATCCAGCCATCTCATCCTAGACTGAGTGAATGAACTAAAGTGAATTCATTTCTTAGAATGGGATATAAGTAAGGATTCCACAATAGAACAAACTAGTTAACTAAAATGATTGAAGAATGGAAGATTCTGGCTTAGCCTCAGTTGTGTGGGCCTGAAACAAAGTGCCCTTGTGTGTGGTGGTACACATAGAGAACCTCAGCCTTGGATGTTGAAAGCGTGCGCAGCAACTCTCAGTTATTTCTCTCACTTTTGCATGGTAAATTGTTACATGAACCGGAATTTCCCGTTTAATTCTAGCTTCCTCTCTATTTGACATTTTAGTCCTATAATTGGCTACCTTTCTTTGTTGCACTCACCACCATCTAACTTTCCAGGGAGTCTGGCTTGTCTTTCTCCTCCTGCCATCGTGCAGGTTACGTGAAGGTAGAAACCGTGTTGCTCTGTCCAGTGCCTTCCTCTGTATCTGCCTTCCACCCGGGACAGTGTCTGACTCACAGGAGATACTCAGGCAGTATTCACTGAAGGAATAGGTGACTCTTCTGAAGACATTGGTCCATTTTTCTTAGAAAGTACAGTATATTTTTTGAAGAGTGATCTTACTGCATTTCAGGATCATTGTTTCTTCATAGCATGTTTTTATCCGGGATGGTAAACAGAAAAGATAGGAGCCGTCCTCTATAGATAGTATGTAGACAGTTCATGGCCTGGACTTTCTTTCAAGAAAGTGGTTTACCATTTTCCCTTTTTCCTGGAAATTAAATGCCCCAGCACTGATCATTTGAGGACTTCAGTCACTTGGGCTTCGGTTGAATACGTTTCGGTATAATTTCAGGATTAAGGTGTACTTTTGATTGTTACCTTCTTGAGTCCTCGTGTGTTTAGAGTACAGTGATATGTATATTATAACCTTGACTGTGAAATGGGTAATATATTACCTGACCAATGACAGGAGAAACTGGATTGAAATTAAACAGAAAAGAAAAGAGTGCTGTCTGCTTTGAGGCGCTGTGACCCCCACGCCATGTGTCCAAAGGAAGACGTGCTGTGCTCCATTATTTGCGGCACACGTGGTGTGGAGCTGAGTCTCCTGCCTTGAATCAGCTTAATGCTCGCTAACTAACCTGGTTGGACGATCCCTGCTAGGGACAGGCTTTCTCTAGTGCTGTCTCCTCTCATCTCTCTCCTGATGAAAAGCCTTCTGACTCTTGCCTAGTCTAAGAAAAGCATCAGGATAAAATTATAGTTGCAATTTATATGGGATTAACTTTTATCAAACTCAGTGCATCAGGGGCTTAAAAAACCCTCTGGCTAATTTGTATGTCCCTCTGCTTTAAAAATAGTGCAACTAAGAGACTCTTAAAATAATTAGACAAGAAGTGACTTGGATTTGGAAAGGGTTTACGTTCTGACAGGATTTGGGCCTGCTTATAACAGCTGGCATCTCTTGAAACGGCTGCGCCTTGGGGCCCCTGCACCTTTGTGCCAGCTCTAAGGTTTGCAGACTATCTTTTCATCTGGTAGAAAGCTGGGTTATCAGAGTCACCTTGTTCTCAGAGTAAATGTTAGTTCGTTGAGAGTAAGTCAACCATGTCATATCTGGAAAGAAGCCAGGTTTTGTGACTGTGTAGCTTGTTTACACTGTAGCTCACGTAACAGGCACAGTTTTCTGTACACTTTAGGGAATCGCTATGAAACCTTTAGATAGCCCTGAAGAAATCACTGAATAACTTTATGAAAACTACTGACAGGTTTGTTCAGAACAAAGTAGGAAAGGGTGCATATATGCATAATGAAGAAGTTTCACAACAATTGTTCAGATAATTGAGAATTTAAAAGTTGACGTGACTGCACTGACTCTTAAAGTTGCGGCGCGGGGATCTTCCATCGTCGCTTCACGCGAAATGTTTTTGAGTGGCAGCGTTCAAACTCTTGGTTGTGGCATGTGGGATCTAGTCCCCTGAGCGTCACTGGACCTGGGCCCCGTGAGTTGGAGTGTGGAGTCCGAGCCACTGGAACGCCAAGGAAGTCCCAGTAATCGAGAACTGACCCAGAGGATCCCGGAGGTTCAGAGGTTTCCACTGCAGTGAGTTTCCCACAGGTCAGGTTAGCTTGTGGTCACAGTGGGAGAGACAGCTGTGGAGAGAAAGCAGCTGAGTGGAGGCACAGTTTCTTACTGGGAAAGGTGCCGGGGGTTAATTAGATAAGGAGTGGTGGAGGCGTGAACCAAAAGCCAATTAAAGGCTGGTGTATGGGGAAATTATTGCAATTAGACAAGCCCATAGACAATGAAAGTGAAGTGAAAGTGAAGCCGCTCAGTCGTGTCCGACTCTTTGCGACCCTGTGGTCTGTAGCCCACCAGCCTCCTCCGTCCACGGGATTCCCCAGGCAAGAATACTGGAGTGGGTTGCCATTTCCTCCTCCAGGGGATCTTCCCGACCCAGGGATCAAACCCAGGGCTCCCGCATTGCAGGCAGACGTTTACAGCACATGATAACCCAAACATCTGGACTCAAGAAAGAGAAGACATATGATTCTAAGAAATGCCTAGACCGAGTAATGACTGGTAATCGTTGAAATTTAAGGCCTATAGGGAGCTTGCTGTAAGCAAAGTTTTGTACTTAAAAAAAAAAAAAGTCCTGGTAACATTGTAGTGGAAGGCATTAGTTTGAATATTATTTGCACAGTTTTGTTTTCAGGGGAGAAGCATTATTGACTTGGGTTTTGTGTTTTGCTCTCAGACACACCTGAAGAAACCCTACCTGCTAAGTTTACATATGGCCTTTTCCTAGTGGCTCAGTGGTGAAGAATCCGCTTGCAGTGCAGGAGACATGGGTTTGATCTCTAGAGGAGACTGCGATTCGGGAATATACTGTGGAGAAGGAAATGGCAACTCACTCCAGTACTCTTGCCTGGGAATCCCATGGACACAGGAGCCTGGTGGGCTACAGTCCACGGGGTCCCGAAAGAATCAAACACGACTTAGCGACTCAGCAACAGAACAACACCCAAGTTTGTTCAGCCCAGTTATAACTTAGAAAATACTTCTGTACAACTTTTTGAGAAAGGCAGGGCATGTTGTGTTATTTTCCCTGAGGTTAGGCTGAGACTCAGTGAGGAAGTGGCTTGCTCAGGAGGGGATGAGTGGTGGAGCCAGGATTCGGAACCAAGCTTTCGGGCCGTGGGCCTGTGCTCTTGGCGCTGCCCCTGCTAGTGGCAGCTATGGAAATCGCAAGCGTGGCCCCTGGAGGATGTAGGCATAATAGCAGTTCCCCCAAACAGCAGGCTTGGAAGTATCTTTCACGGCTCTGGAAAATACGGCTGAACTTTCAAGTGAAGAAATGAAACCACAGTTGGCTCAAGTACTGAAAGCTGTATATAAAATACATTAATTTTCTATCTATATTTGGGAAATGAAATAACTGCCTATAATCAAGGAGAACTCCTTGGTCCAAAGACCAGGGGCAATCTTTAGAAAGGTTTATGAACTTCCCTACCCATCTTAAACAAAAGGTCACTGACTAATTATTATCAACAGTGGTTGTTATTAAATACAAGACTAATTAATGTTTAGAGTTAATTTGTTCCTTTGAAAAATAACTCCAGACTACTCTGTCTTTGTAATTCTTTATCATGTACTTCGAAAGGACTTGTTTATATGTGTTATCTGTTGGTGAAAGAGTGTTACCTGTCACCTCCTGCTCCTGCCAACATGCTGTTTAAGTCTTTTCCCTTTCATTTGTCCTCTTTTAATCTGCTTTTAATTGGGTAACCAAGTTACTAAACTCATTACAAGTATGTGTAAAATGAAATTTTTAAAAATTCCATAAAAGAGAAAGGAGATATTTCTCTTCTTTGTCAAGGGTGTATACTGTATTACTTCCATTCTGACAAGTCTTTCATTATTCAGTCACATTTTTGCCTGTTCAGTGTTTTTCATTTCTGCTCAGATAATTGCGTCTGTCAGGAACTTGTCAAACTGCACAGAATCTTTACCTAAGTATAGATGTTAGAAAATAGAAATAAAATTAACTCAGAGCTAGGTTCATCTGTTTCTGGTTCATTTTTTTCCCCTTAGACTTTGTCAGATAAACTGAATTTGATGTATATGAATATTTAAAAATCATCCCCCCTGCCCCCGGCCCCTGCTTTGGTTGCACCACACAGGTTGTGAAATTTATTTCCCTGGCCAGGGATCGAACCTGGACCCATTGCAGTGGAAGGGTGATGTCTTAACCACTGGACAGCCAGGGAACTCCCCTGAAAATGAAGTGCAAAAATTCTGTATTTTGATTTTAAGTATGAATGGTTCTGATTCTTCAGAAATAACTTTTTATGAGGTGAAACTTACACAACAGAAAGTGAACCATCTCAGAGTGAACAATCCGATGGCACTGATCCCGTTCACAGTCTTACCGCTATCTGGTTCCAGAACACTTTTATTACTCGAAATGGGCATCCTCTCCCTAGTAAGCAGTTTCTCCCCATTCCTCCCTCCTTCCACCTCTACTTTCTGTCTTTATGGATACCTCCTTTAAGTGGGATTATACAACATGTGGCCTTTCGTGTCTGTCTTCTTTCACTTCCATCGCTCAGTCATGTCCGACTCTCTGTGGCCCCGTGGACTGCAGCACACCAGGCTCCCTGTCCATCACCAGCTCCCGGAGTTCACTCAAACTCTTGTCCATCGAGTCGGTGCTGCCATCCAACCACCTCATCTTCTGTTGTCCCCTTCTCCCTCCTTTCACTTACTGTAATGTTTTTGAGGCCCATCCATGTTGTAGCACATATCTATCTTTTGGAAAAATTATTGAGTTATCTTCCATTATATGTATAAATAATTTTAATTTTTCTCTACCAATGGACATTTGAGTTGTTTCCACCTTTTCGGCTATTGCCAGCACTTCTGCTGTGTAGACATGTCTTAAATACTTGTTTGAGTACCTATTTTTAGTTCCTGCAGGAAAATAGGAGTGGAACTGCTGTGTCACATGGTAATTATGTGTTAACTGTTGGAGGAACTGCCAAACTGTTTTCCGTGGCAGCTGAACCATTTTACATTCTTACCATCAATCTACAAGGGTTTTAATTTCTCCACTTCCTCATCATCGCTTATTTTCTGTTTTAAGTTATAGCCCTCCTAATGGGTGTGGAGTGGTATCTCCTTGTGGTTCTGAGCTGGATTTAACGAATGGTGATTGAGCATTTTTTTCATGTGTTTCTTGGCCGTTTGTATATGTTCTTTGGAGAAATATTTATTCAAGTCCTTTGCCTTAAAAAAAAATTAGATTGCTTGTCTTTTCATTGTTGTGTGAATTCTTTATGTATTCTAGATTCTAGACCCTTAGAAAATACATGATTTGCAGATATTGTCTCCCATTCTGTAGGTTGTCTTTTTTGCTTTCTTGATTTTGGTCCTTTGATGCATGTAGTTTTAAATTTTGATGAAGGCAAGTGCGTCCTTTTTTTCCTTTGTCACTCATACTTTTGGTATCATGTCTAAGAATCTACTTTCCAAATTCACGGTCATGAAGATTTACTCCTGTGTTTTCTTCTAGGGAGTTTTATGGTTTAGTTCTTTTTTTTATGTTTTATTTTTTGGCTGTGCCGTGAGGTATGTGGGATCTTAGTCCCCTGACCAGGGACTGAACCAGTGTCCCCTGCGTTGTGAGTGTGGAGTCTTAACCACTGGACCACCAGGGAACTTCTGTGGTTTAGTTCTCAACATTTAGGTCACTGATCCAGTATGAGTTAGTTTTTGTACTTGGTGTGAGGTCAGGTTCTAACCTCATTCTTAAGGATCTTCAGTTCTCCCAGGACCATTTGTTGGAGAGACTTTTTTTCTCCTCTGAATAGTCTTGGCACTGTTATTGAGAATCAGTTTACCATAAATGCATGAGTTTATCTCTGGACTGAATTCTATACCATCAGTCTAAACGTCTCTCCTTATACTGGTAGCTCACTGTTTTGATTATGGTAGCTTTAGTAGTAAGTTTTAAAATGATAAACTGTGAGTCTCCCAACTTTGTTCTTTTTTGATATTGTTTTGCCTGTTCAGGGCCATTTAAAATTCACATGAATTTGAGGATTGGCTTTTCCGTCACTGTGAAAAAGGCTCTTGAAAGTTTGATAGTGTTAGGTAAAAGACGACCAGGGCACCAAAAAAAAAATCTAACAGGCTTTAATGAGGAAGCACTCCGGGGCGGGGTTCCCAGACCCAAACGGGGCAGGTCGAGGAAGTCCATGCGCTGGACCGCGCTAGAAGTTTGTTTATATATGCACGCTGCGGGGGATGGGGGCGGCTCGTCATGGCAACCGGCGAAGTGTGCTGTCATTGGTCCCCGGGATCTGGGAGTTTCATCAGGGACTTTCTCGTCGGCAGGAGGCGGAGGAGCGGCAGCCCATCATGGCCCCCGGGTCCGACCTTACAGATAGGGGTTGCATTTGAATCACTTTGGGAAGTCTTACTGTCTTAATAATATTAAATGTTCCAACCGATGAACACAGGATGTATTTTCATTTAATTTCTTACAGCAGTGGTTTGTATTGTTCAGTATACACATCTTCTCACGTCCTTGTTTAAATTTATTTCTTAGTATTTTATTTGTTTGGATGCTATTTTAAATGGAGTTGTTTTCTTAAGTTCCTCTTTGAATTTTCCTTTGTGGGTACGTGGAATCCATACTGGTTTTTGCCTGTTGATCTTGAACCTGCAGCTTTGCTGACTTTATTGACTCTAGTATTTTTGTGTGTTTGCTTATTTTCTGTTTGATATTTTGGTACAGACGTCTTGGAGATTTTTTACAAACATATGAGAGCATATCATCTGTGGATGGATGGACATACTTTGACTTCCTCCTTTCCAGTTTGGATGCTTTTCATTTTCTTACCTAATTGCTTTGGCTAGGATTTCCAGTTACAGTGTTGACTAGCAGTGGTGAACATGGGCATACTGGTCTTATTTCTTCTGATCAAAAAATGTTCAGTCTTTTGCCATTCAATATGATGGTAACTCTGGGTTTTTCATAAATGCTTTTGGAGAGTTCTCTTGTTGTTCTAAATTTTTTATATTTTTTATAATGAGATGTTGAGTTTTGCCAATTGCTTTTTCTATGTCAATTGCGAGAACTGTCCCCCCCGCCCACATCCATAATATTGATATATCATGTTGATTGTTTTTTGTATGTTGAACCACTCTTGCACTCCTGGGTTGAGTCCTGCTTGGTCATAGTGTATAATCTTTTTAGTATGCTTTTGGGTTCAGTTTTCTAGTATTTTGTTGAGGATTTTTGCATCTATAATTATACAGGATATTGATCTACAGTTTTCTTTTCAGGTGGTGTCTATTGTCTGACTTTGTTATCAGGATAATGCTGGCGTGTAGAGTAAGGAAGGAAATATTCTGTGCTTGTCTTTGAATCCTCCCAAATGGACTTATACAGAAAATTCTTTGCCTGATGAAGATTTAATCATAGCATTTTATTGCTCAAATTCTACCTATTCATCTTAGAAGTAAACCGTATTATAAAATCTCTGGAATCACATGTTGTTATTTCATTCTTTATGTGTAGAAATTCTTAGAAAGCATTGAATACAAGGATTATAATATTATAGGGTTTTAGTTCCCCATATGTATATAAACATTTCTAGTAGCAACTTAGAAATATAATTTATAATATATATTTCTGTTTTAGAAACATTTTACATGATACAAATTTTATTTTGGCTAGCCTTAACTAGTGCTTAAGATAGTACTTGAAAACAGGGATAAATACCAAGGCAGATGTGTATAAGAGACAGATACATGATTTGCAGATATTGTCTCCCAACATCTTAGAAGTAAACCGTATTATAAAATCTCTGGAATCACATGTTGTTATTTCATTCTTTATGTGTAGAAATTCTTAGAAAGCATTGAATACAAGGATTATAATATTATAGGGTTTTAGTTCCCCATATGTATATAAACATTTCTAGTAGCAACTTAGAAATATAATTTATAATATATATTTCTGTTTTAGAAACATTTTACATGATACAAATTTTATTTTGGCTAGCCTTAACTAGTGCTTAAGATAGTACTTGAAAACAGGGATAAATACCAAGGCAAATACTTTACTACACTATAAAAGGAGTTAATGTTCCAATGTCTTAGGCTCTCCTGTGTCTAAAATAGCTAATCAACTAATAATTTACTAAGTCTATATTCAGCTGTTTGCACAAGGTTCTTACTACTCCTTTATTAGGTATGTTATTTGTAAAAAAAACTAATTATGATGCAGTTTCACAAATGCATTTCTTTCCGGTTTTCTATCCATGTTTGTGACATAGGTCATAAGTGCATTGCTAAAGTAGATAAACTTAGCATATATTAAGAGTTTATTCCTTTACAGTGTGCTTTTTAAGAATGCTGACAGATTATTCATATGTTTTTAAATAATGTCTGTTCATAAATTATATAATAGATGGATAGTTTCATACTTCTGTGTAAATTTTTGTGTTCAGAGGATTCAAGTCCAACTAGATTTAAAGGGAAAAGTAATGTTGACAGAGTATTTTAAAGACAGACCTTTTAATTTTTATGACAGTTTTAGATCCTAAAGAATGCCCAGGCTTCTGGGTTCAAGGAATCCAGATCTAAACTGGAATGCAAAGCACTCAGTGAGCAGCAGTGCACTGCGAGGCGATTGCCGGGTAAATGGAGTTGGAAAGGCCTCCTGTTTTTTTTGGAGGGGGGCAGGATCTTCAGTTGATTTTGCTGACGTTTGGCAGGGTGGGTGAAACTAATCTTTTTAAAACACAGTGGTTTTCTGGTGGCAAAATGTAGTCATATATGTTTGGCATTTAGATCTCATGGTGGAGTTATGAGGGAGGTATTATTGCCTTAATACAGTTGAGAAAACTGGATTGACTTTTCCACTTCACAGCAAGCGTTAGAAATTAAACCCGGGAACTTTGGACTTTAGCAGCAGCTTCCTCCTATTACTAGATTTTTGTTTTCTGTAAGTTGAGGTTCAGATGAAAGAAGAAATAGGAATAGTACCTGTTTTCTAAAAATGTGATTGTATTCTTTTCGTACAGATAACATTTTATTCTATAAATATAATCACAACTTCAGACAATAATTACAGCAGAAGGGCTCAACTTTCTACAATATTAAAAGTGTGTTTGGATTTTCAAAAATCTGATTTCCATGCAGCTTTTCAAGGGGAGGCTGTTCATATGACTGTCTCCTGCATGACGTCGAGGAGGCTGGGCGCCATGTGCTATGGAGCAGTGGCTTCCGAGCTTCTGTGGGTACGAGACTACTTGAGAGTTTAATGTCTCTGTTGGCCTAATTGCGCTCCACGTAATTCCAGTAGAGGTTGTCCAACGACAGCATTTGGAGAAACACTGGTTTTAGAGTTTAACACACACAGCAAACATCTATTGGATAAGGTAATAATAGTGGTGATTTAATCTGTAATATTGCTCTAGTTCTTAGAACAGAACTTGGTCCAACATAGTAAATGTTCAGAATATTCCATTCGTGTGTGATAATTTGGGTGACAGCTGAGAAGCAGGAGAATTTTCGTTCTTTCATTCAAACTTTACTGAATTCCTGCACTGCGCTAGCTATTTGGATATAAAGGGAAAACGGATACATACATTTTTGACTCTTGTTGAGTTTATGTGATTAATAGACTCCTTTTTAAAAAACTTGTTTGTTTATTGTTGGCTGTGCTGGGTCTTCATCGCCCTGCGGGCTTTTCTGGAGTTGTCATGAGCGGGGTGGGGGGCCTACCTCTAGTTGCGGCCTGCGGGCCTCTCCTTTGGGGAGTTGTAGCGGGTGGGCCCAGGAGTTGCGGCTCCCAGGCTCTGGAGCTCAGGCTCGGTAGCTGTGGCGCCCGGGCTTAGTTGCTCCGCGGCATGTGGGATCTTCCTGGATCAGGGGTCGAACCCGTCACTCCTATGTTGGCAGGCGGATTCTTTACCGCTGAGCCACCAAGGAAGCCCCTTATAGACTCATTTGAAAGTTATGGGTCTTCCTTTGTTAAAAAAAAAAAAATTGTAAGGAAAATTTGTTAATATTGAGGACATGTTTTAATGTTGGGCCCCGCCCTGTAAATTGAAGACTCTTTTTTCAGGGTTACGGTTAAAGAGACAGCCTGTGTGTTATTATTGGTTGTATTATTGTTGCTCTAAAGCTGTATGAAATGCAGTGGCCCCTAGATGTTTGCAGCTGTTTCAGTCCATTAGCATTAAGTGACATTGGAAATTAGGTTCCTCAGCTGCACTAGCCGCATTTCACATCCCCAGAGAATGCAGACACCTTCAGCTCAACCATCAGAGGAAGTTCCGTTTGGCAGTGTTACTCTAGAGTCTAGGACAGAGCAGTGACTTTTCCAGTTGCCTTGATCTGTCAGTTGATTTTTGAGGTAAATATTAGCAGTGGCTGGAGGCTGTCATTTCAGTGCTTACGTGCATTAACACCTTTTCAGGTTGACCAGTCCAGGGCTGGGATTGATTTACTTAAACAGTGTCACACGGCAACTGAGACTGAAATGCTAACATCCGGGTGTTTTTCTTAAGCCTCTAAGTAGGCCACTTAAGTAATTTTACTGCCTTAGCTATAGCTTTTTCTTGTGTGTGTGTGTGTGTATATTTATCTCCGTAGCATTACAGTTACTTTATAAGTTTGTAATTAATGAAGTTTTAGGGGCAAAGGAAAATTGCAGTTGCATTTTTAAAGTTTATTTTTATTTTTTAATAATTTTTATTGGCATATTGTTGATTTACAATGTAGTATTAGTTTCAAGTGTATAGCAAAGTGGATCAGTTATACATATATCCTCTCTTTTGTAGATTCTTTTCACATGTAGGTCATGAGAATATTGAGTAGCATGTCCTTTCTAGCTATCTTTTATATATATAGTATAGTAGATATACTTATGTGTATATCAGTCACAATCCCCAATTTATCCCTTGTCTCTTTCCCCTGTTAATGTAAGTTTTTCTGCATCTGTGGCTCTGTTTCTGTCTTGTAAATAAGTTCATTTTGCTGTTTGTTTGTTTGTTTTAGATTCCATGTGTTAGCAGCATCGTATGATGTTTTGTCTTTCTCTGGTATATGTAGTTCCTCAGTATGGCGATTTCCGGCCCTTTGATGTCGCTGCGTGTGGCATCCCTTCTTTTTTATGGCTGAGCAGTACTCCACTGTGTGTGTCTGCCACGCCCTCTTTGCCTGCTCCTGTCAGTGGTCGTTTATGTTTCTCCCATGTCTTGTCTGTTGCAAACAGTGCTGCAGTGGACTTGGGGGACGTGTGTCATTCCGAGCTTCGGTTTTCTCTGGACACAGGCCCAGGAGCGGGATTGCTGGGTCGTGTGGTAGTTCTGGATGTGTTCTCCCATCCTGTGGGTTGTCTTTTCTTTTTGCTTATGGTTTCTTTTGTTGTGCAAAGGCTTTTATGTTTCAGTAGGTACCATTTATTTTTGTTGGGAGGCAAATCAAAAAAGATGCTGCTGCTATTTATAGCAGAGAGTGTTCTGCCCGTGTTTTCAGCTAAGAGTTCTAGTGTCCAGCCTCAGGTTTGGGTGTCTAATCCATTTTGAGTTTATTTTTGTGTATGGTATTAGAGAATGTTTAAATCTCATTCTTTTACGTTTAACTGTTCAGTGTTCCCAGCATCACTTACTGGGGAGACTGTCTTCCTCCACTGTGTACTCTTGCCCTCTTTGTCATAGATTAGCTGACCATAGGCACCTGGGTTTCTCTCTGGGCTTTCTGTGCTGTTCCACTGAGGTATATTTCTGCTTTTGTGCCAGCACCAAGCTGTTTTGCTGAGTGTAGCTTTGGTGGTATACCGTGAAGTCAGGGAGTCTGATTCCTCCAGCTCACTTTCCTGGTATATGTAGTTCCTCAGTATGGCGATTTCCGGCCCTTTGATGTCGCTGCGTGCGGCATCCCTTCTTTTTTATGGCTGAGCAGTACTCCACTGTGTGTGTCTGCCACGCCCTCTTTGCCTGCTCCTGTCAGTGGTCGTTTATGTTTCTCCCATGTCTTGTCTGTTGCAAACAGTGCTGCAGTGGACCTGGGGGACGTGTGTCATTCCGAGCTTCGGTTTTCTCTGGACACAGGCCCAGGAGCGGGATTGCTGGGTCGTGTGGTAGTTCTGGATGTGTTCTCCCATCCTGTGGGTTGTCTTTTCTTTTTGCTTATGGTTTCTTTTGTTGTGCAAAGGCTTTTATGTTTCAGTAGGTACCATTTATTTTTGTTGGGAGGCAAATCAAAAAAGATGCTGCTGCTATTTATAGCAGAGAGTGTTCTGCCCGTGTTTTCAGCTAAGAGTTCTAGTGTCCAGCCTCAGGTTTGGGTGTCTAATCCATTTTGAGTTTATTTTTGTGTATGGTATTAGAGAATGTTTGAATCTCATTCTTTTACGTTTAACTGTTCAGTGTTCCCAGCATCACTTACTGGGGAGACTGTCTTCCTCCACTGTGTACTCTTGCCCTCTTTGTCATAGATTAGCTGACCATAGGCACCTGGGTTTCTCTCTGGGCTTTCTGTGCTGTTCCACTGAGGTATATTTCTGCTTTTGTGCCAGCACCAAGCTGTTTTGCTGAGTGTAGCTTTGGTGGTATACCGTGAAGTCAGGGAGTCTGATTCCTCCAGCTCTATTTTTCTTTCTCAAGATCACTTTGGCCATTGCAATTGCATCTTTACTACTAGAATTTACAATATTTACATGAAATTATTTATTTACAGATGCCAAATTTGAGTATAGTGACAAGTTGGATTAATACTGTCTGGTCAAAATTTAGGAAGAACCCCAGTTATGCTTATTATAAAATATTAATTATGATACATTTAATATTTTGATATTTAAAAGCTAAACTTTGTTTTTCTTGACCGTACAACGCAAGATCTCAGTTCCCCGACCAGACGTTGAACCCAGGCCACAACAGTGGAAGCACTGAACTGTAGCCACTAGGCCACCAGGGAACTCGCTGAAAACTGAATATTTTTTCAGTATTTTGTTGTTGTTGAACTTACGTCAGATTGTGTAGTATCTGCTGGATTCTGATATCTAGACATTTTTTGTTCAGGGTTCAAGAATAGTGTGCAAGTGCAGTTGACTTTTGCCTCTGTTTTTTTTTCCCCCCGACCATGTGGCATGTAGGATCTTACTTCCTCAACCGGGGACTGCACCCATACCCACTGCGGGGAAGCACGGAGCCTTAACCTTGGGACCACTGAGGAGGCCGGCGCCTGTGCTTCCTGAATGAGCGTCTGCACAGAGACAGAGCCTGCGTCTCTGCTGCTTCCTGCCCCTTTAGGTGTTGCCGTGGCCCCTTGCTGAGAAGAGGAGCTGTAGGGGACCGTGGCCCCTTGGTCCAGGTCACGGCCGTGCTGCTGCCGCTCAGTCGCTGGGCTGTGTCCAGCTCTATGTGACCCCATGGCCCTGCAGCGCGCCGGGCTCCTCTGACCTCCACTGTCTCCGGGCGTTGGCTCAAATCCATGTCCATTGAGTCGGTGACGCCGTCTGACCGCCTCACCCTCTGCCCGCTCCCCCACGCCATGAACAGTATGAAAATGTAACAGACAAGAGCAGGCAAATTCTTCTGTGTGTTTCTGCCTCCTTGAGTGACTCTCCCTCTTTCCAGATCACTTACTTCAGCCTCTGGTATTACAACAAGCAAAACCAGCGCCGGTGGGTGGATTTGGAGAAACCTCTAAAGAAGCAGCTGGATAAATACGCGTTGGAGCCTACCGTCTATTTTGGAGTGGTGTTTTACGTGCCTTCCGTCTCACAGCTGCAGCAGGAGATTACCAGGTAAGAAAGAAGGCACTGCTTGTTTTTAGGGAATCCAGTGAGATGAGAAAAGTGAAACTAAGGTTGGAGGAGTCCGGAGGTCAAACTGACCTTTGCCCTCTCACCATGCGTTTTTAGCCACAGCATTCCCTGGAGGCTCTGGCATGTGGTGAGTCAGAGTGCTCTATGGCAGGGCTCACTGGGCATGAAGGAACGATTACAAGGAAAAAGGATGTTTGTACCCTGGCTGTGAACTCCTCTTGAAGTGATGTCACCCTTAATGTTTTTATGGATTTGTTGCTGACCTTAGTAACAATGAAATGGAGAGGAGATTTTTCAGAAATAGCCGCAAAATCTGTGTTTACTCCTCAAGAAATTGTGTAGAGGTTCTGACCCCAGTAGCCATGTTCTGTACATAGGTGTGGAAGAAGGACATGGGGGAAGGGTTTGAGATCAGAAAATATTGGCCAATAAGGAACAAAGGCAGAAAATGTACTTAAAAGGAACAAAGGCAGAAAATGTAGAATGTATTAAGGCGTGGGATAGAGGAACTAAATTTTTTTTTCTTGAAGATAACAAAATAAAGAAACAAGGAATCAAGTTTGCGTTCTTTTTTTTTTTTTTTAATTGAAGTATAGTTGATGATTCAGATGGTAAAAAATCTGCCTACAATGTGGGAGACCCAGGTTCAATCCCTGGGTCAGGAAGATCCCTTGGAGAAGGAAACGGCACCCCACTCCAGGATTCTTGCCTGGAGAATCCCATAGACAGAGGAGACTGGTGGGCTACAGTCCATGGCGTCACAGAGTCGGATACGACTGAGTGACTAACACTTTCGCATAGTCGATTTATAGTGTTGTGTTAATTCCTACTGTACAGCTTAGTGATCCAGTTATACACATAGATATACACACACACATTCCTTTTAGAATATTATTTTCCATTATGGTTTTTCATGGGATGTTACATATAGTTTTCTGTGCTGAAGAGTATGACCTTGTTGCTTATCCCAAATTTGGATTCTTGAGCCTGCCTTTTATATTCTCCAAAATCCAGCACTTTTTAACCCTGTTTAACCTTACTTTCAAGCCAAGCCGGATTACTTCCAGTGTCCTGAACATGCTGCATGCATTTTCACCTTTGTGTCCTAGACCTTTCTTTTAGATATATGTAACCGGAATCCTGTTCATCTGATTTTAGTTCCAAAGGCACCTCCTCCATAAAGCTTCTGTGACCCCCGAGGCTGGAATGAGTTTTTCCTTTTCCAGACTATTCTAGAATTTGCTTGTACTTATGTTAAGATGGCAGCTGTCATAGCCTCTCACTACAGTTATTTGTGTACATATCTTTTTCTTAGATTTTAAACCCATATATTCTTTAACTTTGCCTTTCAAATCATTTCTAACACAATGGCTTGCAGATAGTAAAAACCTGATTCTGCCCCGTGTTTGTGGAATATTCTTTTTAAGTACTGAGTTTCCAGTTAATTATTGGAAGGTGATGGATAACCAAAGGAGCTAGAATCAGGTTCTAGGGATTGGCATGAACTGACTACAGGGCAGATCTGAGCTATAAAAATTGCAGAGAGTAGAAGTGAGGAGGAGAAAACAGTAACTGACCGCTTTGTCTCATTTTGGGAACATTTACTGACGCTATAATATGGTCTGTAAGGATTGCGTTGGTTACTGAGGGAGGTGAATATACAAGGAGATGTGCTTCACTCTTACTCTGGAGGAGCTGTCACAGTCCGGGGGAGCTGACAGTCCCTGTACATGAACAGTTACAGTGCATTATGATAATACATGCTTTAATTATAGCACGGCCTTCCCTTGTGGCTCAGCTGGTAAAGAATCCACCTGCAATGCAGGAGACCTGGGTTCACTCCCTGGGTTGGGAAGATCTGCTGGAGGAGGGAAAGGTGAAGTCAAGTGGAATGCCAAGTCAGGTGGGCCTTAGGAAGCATCACTACGAGCAAAGCTAGTGGAGGTGATGGAATTCTGGTTGAGCTATTTCAAATCCTAAAAGATGATGCTGTGAAAGTGCTGCACTCAATATGCCAGCAAATTTGGAAACCTTAGCAGTGGCCACAGGACTGGAAAAGATCAGTTTTCATTCCAGTCCTAAAGAAAGGCAATGCCAAAGAATGCTCAAACTACCGCACAATTGCACTCATCTCACACACTAAGGAAGTAACGTTCAAAATTCTCCAAGCTAGGCTTCGACAGTATGTGAACCGAGAACTTCCAGATGTTCAAGCTGAATTTAGATTTCAGACAAACCAGAGATCAAATTGCCAACATCTGCTGGATCACAGAAAAAGAAAGAGAATTCCAGAAAAATATCTACTTCTGCTCAAGCCTTCATGTGGATCACAGCAAACTGTAGGAAATGCTTAAAGAGATGGGAATACCAGTCCACCTGACCTGCCTCCTGAGAAATCTGTATACAGGTCAAGAAGCAGCAGTTAGAACTGGACATGGAACAACGGACTGGTTTCAAATTGGGAAAGGAGTGCGTCAAGGCTGTATATTGTTGCCTTGCTTGTTTAACTTAAATGCACAGTACATCATGTGAAATGCCAGACTGGGTGAAGCACAGGCTGAAATCAAGGTTGCCGGGAGAAATATCAATAAACTTAGATATGCAGATGACACCACGCTTAGGGCACAAAGCGAAGAGGAATTAAAGAGCTTCTTGATGAAAGTGAAAGAGGAGAGTGAAAAATTTGGCTTAAAGTTCAACATTTAGAAAACTAAGATCATGGCATGTGGTCCCATCACTTCATCGGAAATAGATGGGGAAACAGTGACAGACTTTATTTGGGGGGAGGGCTCAAAAATCACTGTAGATGGTGACTATGGCCATGAAATTAAAAGATGCTCACTCCTTGGAATAAAAGCTATGACCAAGCTAGACAGCATATTAAAAAGCAGAGACATTACTCTGCCAACAAAGGTCCTTATAGTCAAGGCTGTGGTTTTTCCAGTGGTCACATATGGAAGTAAGAGTTGGACTATGGAGAAAGCTGAGCACTGAAGAATTGATGCTTTTGAACTGTGGTGTTGGAGAAGACTCTTGAGAGTCCCTTGGACTGCAAGGAGATCCAACCAGTCCATCCTAAAGGAAATCAGTCCTGAATATTCATTGGAAGGACTGATGCTGAGTCTGAAACTCCCAATACATTGGCTACATGATGTGCAGAACTTAAACTCATTAGAAAAGACCCTGATTCTGGGGAAGATTGAAGTCAGGAGAAGGGAACGACAGAAGATTAGATGATTGGATGGCATCAGTGACTCAATGGACATGAATTTGAGCAAGCTTCAGGAATTGGAGATGGACAGGGGAGCCTGGCGTACTGCAGTCCATGGGGTCGCAATGAGTTGGAAACGACTAAGTGACTGGACTGAACTGAACTGAATTATAGCGCTAGATTCCTAGGAGTGGGTTGTGGGGAACATGATTGGGAAGGTAAAGATGGTGACTTTTCACTTGACTTTACAAGGAATTTTTTAGTTAGAGGGAGTAGCTTGTGCAAAGTAAGGGGATAATAAAAGCAACTGATTATTTTTTTCCAGGGAATTTCAGATATTTCCTCGAGAGGAGAACAGAGGCTTGGAAAAAGAGATGCCCAAGTCAGAAAGTCATAGACCAATAGGAACAGGCATTTTTGAGTTTTAATGGAAGGGAATGATGAAATGTGTATTCTGCAAAGATCACCCATCGTGGAAGGTGGATTAGAGGTTACAGAACTAGAGGCGACCAGTTAGGAAAGCATATGCCGTAATCTAGGCATCAGTCTAGAATGTGCACCTGTTGACCAGTGATGTGATTAGGAAAAAGACCAGGAACATTTGGAGTGCAATATGTGGACGGCATATTCGATATAGACTACTTCAGATGCTTGGAAGGAGCTTCCCGGGAGAAACTGCAAGGTCTCCTCTGACAAGACCCGGTGCCGCCAGCGTGCTCTTTGCTGATGGAGGGAAATTCGTTCAGCACTGTATCCCCAGCATCTGGAACAGTGCTTGACGCATAGAAGGCCCTAGCAATTACCCTAGTGAATAAATAAAAGGAAGGCAGAACAGATCTTCACTGTAGAGCTTTATCAAATTGGAGAAGTCAGCCGGGTGAAACACCGCCGCCTGGCTGCAAGTGGGGGCCTGCTGCTAGCCGCGAGAGGGGCTGTTTATTAAGCTCCAGCTACGTTGTAGTTTTATGCTAAGAGCTTAGCATATATTCCTTGGTGTGTTCCACCTTGTGAAGGGGTGATAGTGCCCACCTTTTGCTGGAGTTAATTTAAAGCCACAGATTATGACTTTCCCAAGTTCCTGCAAAATGCTAAATTGGAGATCTGAAATTTAAGTTTGCTTGACTACAGGTTGTGCTGGTAACTAATACCCTATATTCTGAAAACATAAACAGAAGTAAGCCCACATTAAAAGACTGTTATAAAGTATTTTAGCACTATCCTTTATGGTGTTTAAATAAAGAATATTTTATTATGCACCTGGTCTGAAGTGTCAGGGACCATTTTTCTTCTGACTTTACTGTCCAGGGCTAGGAAACTTACATCACCAAGCTGCTCCAAAGAGTTTTTAAAGTATGGATTGGCCAGTGATTCTCTGTTTCTCCGACTAAAACAACAAAACTTAGAGACTGTTTTACAGGGTATAAGATAGATGACCAGCTGGTTTCCAGGTGGCTGTAGTTTCTAGCTTTCAAATAACTGCAGTTAAGAATAAGTGGCTCAATAAATTGTTTTATCTGTCTGTGTTTTTCTCAGTATAGACATGATCAAGGAACGTCCCTGTCATTCTTTGAAATCATCTGAGCTCAATTTTGGCTAGTTGATGCTTCTCTACCAAGATACGATAAAATGCCTTGTGTCCGATTGGAGGTGATACCGACATTGACTTTTAAAAACTGACCTTTTTTTTTTTTTTTAAAAAGGTATCAGTATTATCTGCAGCTGAAGAAAGATATCTTGGAAGGAAACATTCCTTGTACATTAGAACAAGCAATTCAGCTTGCAGGCTTAGCTGTTCAAGGTAAAGAACGGCAATTGATAATGTAATAGATCAATCAGATTAAAATGCATGTTAAGCAAAAACAGCAAGGAATTCTTAAAGTAACTGACTGTAGAAAGTAACTACTGTAAGCGGTTTTCTGTGTTAGTGGAATCTTCTTTCTGTTATCTCAGGGACTTCCTTATGGAGGAGGAATAGGTTTGAATTACTTGAATGAAATATGAGACTTCTGGAAGACTAAGCATGTTATCACGTCAGCAGAGCACAGACCAACAGTAGAGAGGAAATACACACACACATACACACATACACACACACACACACACACACACACAGAGCACTAAATATGCCACGTATTCCTCTAGTGCAGGGACCTGATCTGCTGCTAGCTCATATTTTCAAAAGAAAGATCAGCCAAACAGTGGGGTTGATAAGGTTACATTCGCTTATACTTTAACCATATGTCATTGGTTTGGTTTCTTAAATAGTTGCCCTAGATTATAGAACATTGCCAATCATAATATTATTAGATAGTTTTGTATTTCACAAGTATTTTTGAGTTGTTTGTCATTTGTCATATGTTTAATCCATATGTGTTTACATGTGTAATATATTTTGGAAAGACTTCTAATGGGACTTTATTTCAAATGATAACTGGCATGTAATCTTGGAAATTGAAATTTAATGAGAAGAATCATTAATAAAAGTCCTTCAGACGTTAGCAGACATGGAGAGATATATCCTTCCTAGAGGAAAAAAACGCCCTGTATTCATGAAGCCATATTCATTTTCAAAGTACTTTGAATCTTAAGTGTTATCTTTGGCTTTAAGAGTTATTTTTTCATAAGCTTTTTGCTGAACTATCAGTTTCTTTTTAGCAATTAAAAATTTCTAAACAAATACATCTTACTGTAACATACTCAGATGATCTAATTGCATTCCCTAGAGGTGATCACTACTGTGAACACTTTGGTTTGTTCTTAACATTTTTTCTGTACCTAAGTAGGCATATATGATTATAGGGTAGATTTTTGTTTCCCTGGTGGCCCAGAGTCTGCCTCCAATATGGGAGACCTGGGTTTGATCCCTGGGTTTGATCCCTGGGTCGGGAAGATTCCCTGGAGAAGGAAATGGCAACCCCACTCCAGTATTCTTGCTTGGAGAATCCCCTGAATGGAAGAGCCTGGTAGGCTACAGTCCACGGGGTCGCAAAGAGTCGGACACGACTGTGTGACTTCACCTTTAATGACAAAAAAATGAGATGATTTGTGTATAATTTGTAATGTGTTTTGTTTTTTTTTCTACTTTATTAAAAGGCATTTTCTTCCAAGTCCAGACATGTGAATCTGTGTGGTTAAAGCATCTGCCTGCAATGTGGGAGACCTAGGTTTGATCCCTGGGTCGGGAAGATCCCCTGGAGAAGGAAATGGCAACCCCACTCCAGTATTCTTGCCTGGAGAAGCCCAAGGACAGAGGAGCCTGGTGGGCTACAGTCCATAGGGTTACAAAGAGTTGGAAACTTTAAAAGGAATTTTTAAAATATACATTTTATAAGCTATAAGGCAGATTTAACTTCTAAATCATAAGCACACCATCTGTATATTTCATATTGAATTTAGTTGTGTATATGTTTTGCTTCCAATTAAACATAATTGACATGTGAATACTTGTGATTTTATATAGCTGATTTTGGTGACTTTGATCAGTATGAATCCCAGGATTTTCTTCAGAAATTTGCCTTGCTTCCTGTGGTAAGAATTCTTTTGACATTGGACATTTTTATCAACAGTGCGTTTCTAAACCCTTAATAGTCCCTGAAATGAAGTCCACATATTAGACTTACTAGGCAGAGATAGAGTTTAAAAAAATCCGCTCCTTTTTATAAACAACTTAAGTTCTTGCTTTCCTTGTTACAGACTTCTAGTCCTTGTAAAAGCACAGAAACAGAAGGCTGTGGCCTTGGGGCTGCAGCCGGAGATATTCACTTTGAGTTTGAATGTGAGTCTAAAGAGAGGCACTCATTTCCAGCTTCTGAGGAACCACAGAGGTTTTGGTTTTAGCTGAAAACTTGAGACCTCCCAGAATTTTGTTGAAGTGAATATCATTTCTCATCAGCAGTTTAAAGAGTAGATGACCCAAAGACCTGCTTTCTACTTTTTAAAGTCAGCACGGGTGGACTTGACAGGGAAGCAGGAAGTGGTGCGCTGCTCTGACTGGCGGGCCAGCCGGGAGTGTGCGAGGTGCTGCTCCGTGCTGGGCTCGGAACTGGCTGATGAATGTTGACAGCCTGGAATAACCCGACTATAACTCTTTCTGGGTCTTCTCAGGGGGCCCAGTGGTAAAGAATCCACCTGCCAAGCAGGAGACGTGGGCTTGATCCTGGATTGGGAAGATACCCTGGAGAAGGAAATGGCAACCCACTCCAGTGTTCTTGCCTGGGAAATCCCATGGAGAGTGGAGCCTGGTGGGCTACATTCCACGGGGTCGAAAAGAGTTGGACATGACTTCGCAACTAGACAACAGCAAGTTTCTCTGGGATGGATTGAGAAGGCAGGGCAAGTGTTTTGGGTTTTGAGCAGAAGCCACTTAATTCTCAGAAAGGTCATGATTATGTCCTTTAGTGAAGCTCTCAGATATTGATTCTAGCCCTAGTTTTGCCTGCTGGGGACAAGAGTCAGTAACAGTAGCACAGATTCCTGCTAAGAAATTTGAGTGATTTGATTCCATACTTACTGTCATGTGTTTTCCCCAGGAGTGGTTACAGGATGAAAAAGTGTTGGAAGAAGCAACCCAGAAAGTGGCTGTACTGCATCAGAAGTACAGGTAACGCTGAGAGGTGGGGCGGTGCCTGCCTGAGTTTGAGCCGTGCGTTGGCAGCATTAAATGTGGGCCTTTTCTGCGGCGGCTGCGCCTGCCGCTCATTGCCCAGCTCTCCCCCCTGGGCAGAGTTCGCACCGCCTGCCACGTGCTTTTCCGAGCACTTACCCCTGTTAACCTGTCAGTTATTCACGTTGTGTCACTGATGAAGCTGAGAAGGCTGAAAGCGGCCAGCCCCTGAAGGCTGCCTGTCCTTCCTCCCACATACTGAAGGTTTGGGCGGTGGCCCGGCCCTGTGTAGGTTACCGCGAGGTTTAGAGAGACCTTTTTTCCTCTGTGGCAGGTGTGATGTTCTGGGTCTGCCCCGCCGCACCGCCGCCTCTGGAAGCCGTCTCCCTGTGCTCTGGGCACGCTGCGCAGGGAGCCGCGGGCTTGCTGTTCTGGCCCCTGCTTCTGGGCAGATCCTGGTCTTTGAGAGTGAAGCTGAATGTGTTGTCTGAAAACCCTGTCCTTGAGAACGCTAGGTTTTATGCTAAACCAAGTGCCACTCAGTCCCAAGTACTGTATGTATCATCAAATTCTTAATAACCACTCTTTAAGGAAATGTTATTATCTCCTTACAGATTGGGAAAATCAAGTTCACAAAGACTATAAATAACTTGCCCAAAGTTACATGTGGTAGAGGTGGGATGTGAACCCAGGTCTGTCTAATTATAACCTATTTGTTCACCCCTTCCTATTAAAAATAACCTTTTGCCTTTAGTCTATCCCCACTCAAATCCAGACAGTCACTCACAAAAGATTAATTCTCCTAAAATAGCTCTTTCGACTTGTCTCCCCTCCTCTCCTCAAGTGTTCGTGAATCTTCTTGCTTTCCACCAGCCTGAGTTCATCACCCCTGGGATTAAAGGCTTCTCACAAGTTGGTTCAATCCTGCCATTCCAGCTCTATCTTCTGCTGTCCGAATGAACCCATTTTTTTTTCAGCATAATTAATCCTTCGGGCACACCTCGCTCTCTGTCGTTTATTATTTTTATCCATTCACCTGTGCATCTCCTTAAAAGATAATTTAGCGCTCGATCCTGTTATGAGGCAGAGTGCTCAATGCTGTGGCCCAGAGAGAAACAGAGCCGTGGCCTGCCAGCGTCTCCAGGGCCAGGCGGCGCAGCCCACTGTCGCAGTGGGCGACAGTTCTCGTCAGGAGTGCGGGGGAGAGGCGTGCACAGAAGGTGGTGGGTCCGAAGAGAGCAGGGCAGTCCCAGAAGGAGAGCAAGAGGGTGCGCAGGCTGAGTCTTGATGGGGGTCAGGGTTGACCAGGTGCCCACGTGGATGATGGTTAGACCGGGAAGCATGATTAGCACGTTCAAAGGCTCACAGGCGCGAGGGAGCGTGGATGTTCACAGACACAGAGAGTCTGGCGTGGCCGTGGTGGGGGTGCCTCGGGTGTGTGGAGCAGCAGCAGGTGAGGTTGGAGAGGAGGTCTCCAGGCAGTGGGTGCCTTGTCTGCCCACACTGCCTTCCCGCCTGCCTGCCCACCCTCGGCACGCTGTCACCGAAGCCAGCTGCTAACCCTTACTCGCCCCACTCACTGTGGCGTTTAGCACACAGTGCTTAGTGCTCTCTACACTTTGGTGGTTTGGAGAGGAGTCCGGCTCTCACTGAAGTCTTCTTAGCAGGTGGTTTGCTTCCTGCAGTCCCCCTGGCCTGCCCCGAGGCCAGGGGGTCGGACCTGACACGGCCAGCCCTCAGCATTCAGCACAGCGCTCTTGCATGCAGTTGATTCTCAGTAAAAGTGGTGGATTGATGAGCTAATCACAGACGCTTAGAAACTGGAAATGTTTCTAACGCTTTTTACCCGATTGAGACGTAGTTTCTCGCAAACAAGCTCTTCTGAAATTTTTTTAGTTTGTGAACACTCTGTCTGACAGATCTCTTGGGTTGCAGGGGCCTCACAGCTCCGGATGCGGAAATGCTCTACATGCAGGAGGTAGAGAGAATGGACGGCTACGGGGAAGAGAGCTACCCTGCCAAGGTAAGCGAGGCCCGAGGACGGGCCCTCAAGGGCGCCCAAGCCGTCCAGCAGGTTAGCAGGGAAGGCCCGGGGTGCTGTGCTGCCCAAAGCCCCGACGTGTGCAGATGTTTGGAAACGGGAAAGCTGAGGCCCTCGTGGCCGAGGTTTTCTCACAAAACAGATACTCCTGTTTTGTCTTTTGTTGTTGCAATTACTCTTGGAATAGAATTCCTTGAGGAGCCCAGTTGTATTTTCATATGTGTTTCCAAGGTGACACGTTTATACCTTGCAGACTTTCCCCCTCAGGGGAGGTCTCCCAAGCCTTTTCCATGTGGGACCCGGGAGTGGGGGTGGGTGCCTCCGCCGCGGCTCCTGTCCGCTTTCTCCCCCTAGGACAGCCAAGGCTGCGACATATCCGTCGGCGCGCGTCTGGAAGGCGTCTTTGTGAAACACAAGAGTGGGAGGCCCCCCGCGGTGTTCAGGTACTTTTCTCTCTTCGCACTTTCTGCGGCTCCCGTTGGTGATTACGTTTTAGTCCCTGTGCTAATTGTATTGCTCACAAGTAAGCGTCTCCCAAGGCCTCACTAGGAAATGGAAACATGCCCTTCTTAGAATAAAATTGCACCTGACCGCATAGTTATAAGATACTTACTTC